>PITA01002789.1:137259-152562 GCA_004023965.1 Spilogale gracilis | reverse complement strand
GGGGTTCATGACCCTGGGAAGGGTCCTGTCTCACCCTCCCACCCTGGCCCTTACCACACACACGCCCCTCTACCTCTGAACTCCGTCATTCCGCTTGGCCCATCCCAAAAGGAAGAAGGAAAAAGAATGCAGCTTCACTTTTCCAAGGCCATCGATCGGATGATAAACCTGATTCCTACACCTCCACGCCCTCATGTCTATCAAACAAAATTTGACATCTAATTCCTGGGGATTCCCAACCTCAGGGGGAGGTGGCCCATCGCTTTCCCGTGTCCTGCTCCCAGTCATCCCACACCATCCTTTTTTAAAAAAAAGAAAAAGATTTTATTTTTTCATTGGGGAGAGAGAGAGAAATACAGAGAGAGCACAAGCAGGGGTAGAGACAGAGTGAGAGGGAGAAGCAGACCTATTGTTGAACTAGGAGCCCAACGCGGGGCTAGATCCCAGGACCTGGGATCATGACCTGAGCCAAAGGCAGACATTTAACCATCTGAGCCACCCAGGTGCCCCTGTAAGAGTCGACCACCCAAGAGGGCAGTCAGCTGGGAGCCTTGGAATGCCACACCTGTCAAGGAAGACTCTGAGAGACCAATTCCATGCAAAAGCAAAGGGTTTATTCGAGCATGCTCGGGCTCAGAGCCTGACCCCAAACCAGTCAGCGGCTGAGAGCCCCGAGTTCTTTCGGGGGTGGCCTTATATAGAACTACAATGGAGTTTGGGTTGGTTTGGACAGGTTGCCAAGGGTGACGGTTTCGGTTGGGTCCCTACCTTCAGACAATGGAGTTTGGGTTGGTTTGGACAGGTTGCCAAGGGTGGCAGTTTGGGTTGGGTCCCTACCATTGTACGTTGGAGTTACATCCGGGAGGGTAGGGGCCCTACAGCAGCCCTTCACCCCCACATCAACCCTTTTTAAAATAACATTCTAGGGGGCGCCTGGGTGGCTCAGTTGGTTAAGCTACTGCCTTCGGCTCAGGTCATGATCTCGGAGACCCGGGATCAAGCCCCACATCGGGCTCCCTGCTCTGCGGGAAGCCTGCTTCTCCCTCTCTCGTTCCCCCTGCTTGTGTTCCCTCTCTAGCTGTGTTTCTCTCTGTCAAATAAATAAAATATTTAAAAAATAATAATAATAATAACATTCTAGAGAGCTAACGGGTCAGGAAGCCCATAAGCTTCAGAGACTCATTGTTGGGTTCCTTTTAGGTTTTTATCTGTAAACACTAACTTCAATTTGGAGATTTTCTGAGGGGGTAAAAAGTGATACTGCTTAATATGAAACTTTTAATTATTAATAATATTTTAAGCATTTCCCCTCCTCCAGTTGCTAAATTAAAGCCATTGCCTCATTCGCTCTAAAAATCAGGGCGACTGTTTGATGCGGTTTTATGAAACTGGTGAGGTGCTTGCTTGAAGTCTGAGTGGCTTTTGGGCATAAAAACCGCATGAATGAAGCCTTTGTTGACCTCGCTCCAACTGTCAGTTCTCTTTAAACTCAAAATCAGAAGACTCTTTAGTTGTCCCTAAAGAAACGTAAAGGAAATAACCCTCTAAACATGTATTATTCATAAACCCACTACAGCTAAACATCATCAATAATGTAACGATCCCATATGCCTCTTGTTCTTGACCTGCTGTCATGAACACGGCCACATGTTCCATGCCCTCAGCAGCAGTATTTCACGGTCACCCACCTGACATTCCACATGCAGGAAAAATAAAACAGCAATAGGGTAAGTATTCAAATTAAATGCTAACTTTAGACCGGGAAGAAACATTTCATAAGTAGCTCATAAGAGAGGCTCAAATTAATCCTACAATACCCACCACGGGACCACCTACATCTTAAGAAAAAAGGAAAGCCTTCAAACCTGGGGTGAGGTAGGACAGTGACAGAAAGTCAAGATGTATTGAGATGTTAAGAGCATGTGTCACAGGTGCCTGGGTGGCTCAGCTGATTGAGCGATTGCCTTTGGCTCAGGTCATGACCCTGGAGTCCCACGTCGGGCTCCCTGCTCAGCCGGGGGTCTGCTTCTCCCTCTGACCTTCCCCCTCTCATGCTCACTCTCTCTCATTCTCTCTCTCACTCAATAAATAAATGAAATCTTTTTTAAAAATTAAAAAAGGAATAATAATTAAAAAGATTGCATCACAATGATAGCTCCCTCCCATGCGCCAATCAGCAAGTAAAGTCCTTTCCATTCTCTCTTAAATTCTCTCTTAAATCCATTCTTTCTTAAATCCCCCCAGCAACTGAAGGAAGTGAGCCTTGATGTTGTAGGTGAAGACACTGAAATCACGCAGGTTAAGTAGCTAGCTTAAAGATCCATCATCCCTGATCAAAGGCTCAGTTAAGATTCTCAGTCTGTCTCTATCTGGATTTACGGCTGACACTTTAACCCTAACACTATCAAGTGCTTTTAGATCCATGAATATTTTATAAGTTCAATATATTCCAAGAGCGTCGTTATTGAAATGGGCCATGGTTAGCACTAACTTCATTTTCATTTGCCATGAATCCTTCACATGAATCGAGGAAGCCAAAGTTAATACATAAAGCGAGTTGGATGGAGCACCTAATACCACACAGAAGTGAAAGCCCAGAGGTTGCCTCACTTAAGGCACAAACTGACATCAGGCAGGTTCCCAGGCTGGGCTGAGTGGGCAGTGGCAGCCCGACCATGTCTTCGGGGGTGCTGTTGTTGCCTGTGCGGTGAAGTGTGAAGGCTAAGCACTTACGGGGGGCAGGCATGGTGGGCCCCACCCTTCAAGCCAGGACTGAGTTCCACATCTGGGTCAGGTGATTCCTACCCAGACCTTTGGGAATTCTATAACTTCCTTCCAAAGTTTCCCTGTCACTAAATGGGCAGCAATTATGTCTGGGTCTTTCAAGGTAGAAGAGAATGTGCTTCCATCATAAATCCCCTAAAAGGAAGAATTGATTCAAGATTACCGTTGTCCCACAACCCAGCAAAATGAAATTGTAATACAACGTAGTCCACTTACGTAGACCCAGCTCTGTGATTGTAGATGCGAATAACTGCCCACCTGTATGCGTTTCCTGGGGCTACATCGAATTACCACAAACTTGATAGTTTCATGCAACAGGAAGCTATTCCTTCACAGTTCTAGAGGCTGGAAGTCCAAACCACAGTGCCAGCAGGACCAGGCTCCACCCAAAGCCTGTAAGAGGCAACCCTTCCCTGCCTCTTCAGCTTCCGGGAGCTCCAGGCTCCCTCGGCTTGTGGCCACACCACTTCCATCTCTGCCTGTGTCTTTGCAAGGCCTTCTACTCAATGGCCCTGACTTTGCTTCTTTGTGTCTTACGAGGAAGCTGGCTCTTCCATTTAGGTCTTACTGAGTAATCCAGGATGAACTGGTCTCAAGATCGTTAACTTCATCACAACTGCGAAGACCCATTTTCAAAGAGTGTAACATTCACCAGCACCAGGGGTTAAGACATAAGATGTATCTGTCTTTGGGGGGCCACCATTCAACCCAGCTCAGAAACTCACAGGATTGTGGTGAGGATTTAAGTAGAAAGTATATATAACATGGGGTGCCTGGGTGGCTCCGTCCTAAACCTCTACCTTCAGCTCAGGTCATGGTCCCAGAGTGCCAGGATCGAGCCCCGCATCGGGCTCCCTGCTCGGCAGGAAGCCTGCTTCTCCCTCTCTCACTCCCCCTGCTTGTGTTCCCTCTCTCGCTGTGTTTCTCTCTGTCAAATAAATAAATAAAATATTTTTTTTAAAAAAAGTATATACAACAGCAGCTACTAGAGTACTGTAGGGGCAATGCGCATATGTACATTTGTTTTTCGAGGGAACAGTACTCTGATGTGTACAACAGACTCTGAGGACTGGTGGGGAAGCTAAGGATGACTGTTTATAAGATGGCAGATTTCTTGTTCTTTCAAAGAAGAAAATCTGAAAAGTCACGTATATCATGGTTCCTGATGAGTAGTCCCGTGGTTAGTGTGCATCAGAATCAAGGGTAGGGGACAGTCTTTAAAAGCTCAGATTCCAGGTTCTGATTCCGTGGGTCTGTGGGACCTGGAAAATGCCTTTCCATAAAGGCCCCGAGTTGACCCTGACGCAGGCGGGCAGTGCCCACACCTCTGAGGGGCGCCTGCAGCACGCGGTGGTGGGATGGCCACACGCGCCGTCTACAGGGTGCTTCTGCGATCTTATAGAGTTTGACGTTTCTAGGACACACATGCCCCCACAAGTGCATAGGTCACAAGACAAAAATGCTAGAGCTATTCCAAAGTTGCTATACAGGCTCTATGTTCCATGTGAAAAAACTCCTTCAACATAGGTATTTACTAAGTCCTGCTAGGTTCTGGTCACAGGGATAGATGTTGAAATATAGCTGTAGAAAGTACACATTTATGTTTTCAAGTATCCATGGGACATTTACAAAAATGGACCTCTTGTTATGACCCCAAAAAAGTCTCAAAAAGTAACAAAGAATCTTATGCGTACAGAACATTGTCCACAAAAAAAGCAAAATTAAAAATTTCAAGATAATGCTCCTAACTTCCATTTCTTGCAGAGCTCAAAATGTTGTACCCAGTTTTTTCTTTTTCAAGGGCCAGAGAGGTGGTAGTAAAGGCTAGAAGTCATGTGGCTCAGGATTCACGGGTCTGTATATAACCCAGACCACGTTGGTCCCAAGGTGCTGGCCACGGCCGCCATGCACCTTCAGCCCTTTGCAGCACTGCGCTGGTGCTCGGGCTGCTGCCCATGCCTCCGCGAAAGCTGGACCAAGCATGGCTGGCTTCCTCACACCGATGCCTCCCTAAGGTCTGAAAGGTAGGAGTCTGGGGTGGGGGACGTGATCCGGGCAGGGAGAAACCAGAAGCACTCACTGCCTCCGCCTGCCCCAAGTCTTACCCGGACTTTTCTAGACATGGCGGTAGGGGTAGCAGCTAGGCCCTCGGCCAGGGTACAGTCTCCATGTGCTTCTTTATGGAGCCCCCACACCAGAACTCCTTCCTCTTCCTCGAACTGACAAGGCAGAGGCCCAAAGACCTACCTGTGGGTGTGAATTATTAAGAAGAGAGATGGCACCATGAAGCCCAGTGTCCAGAAACAACAACTAGATGGAGGGACGGAGGAGGGCATGGAGGCAGGCTCCCTCGATGCGCTGTTATTCACATGTGAGGTTTCATGAGGTAGAGAAAGCAAATCAAACGTGTGGCCAGGGAAACGTACCGCTTTCTGGAAAGTGGTGCCAAAGCATCGTGCTGGTAGCCACCGGGGCCACCTCCGGACCCCCAGCTCTGCCTCCGCCACCACCGGTGCCTCTGACTTAACAGCAGCTTCCTCCTTCAAGTGAGGTGACAGGACCAGAGGAACTCAAGGCCGCTCTTAGTTCTACTCACTGAAATAGAGTGACATGTGCCGTGGTAGCCTACTGTGGCCAGCGATTTAGCTTAAAACTAGCCTAATATTAGAGGGTTCAGAGAGGGGCAGACATCCTTGAAGGAAAGCAGGAAAACACTCACTGAAATGATATGAATGAAGGGGAACAATCCATCAAGGGGAAAATGAAGACATGAGAAAGTAGGGTATCTGGACGGGCTAAACAGATGAATTTGGCTACTTGATTGAGGCGCGAGGGATACCACCGGATGGAGAGCTCAGGGCTAGATTTTGGAAGAACTTCAGTGTTAAGCTAACATATTTGGTCTTTGGGTAATAGGAAACCATGGGGAACTTTGAACATGGATTAACATGATGGAAACTATAGTCTAAGAACGTTAATTATCCACCTTATGCCGTGTTTGTTTTCATGTATCAGACTTTTTGTTTTTAATAATTTATAAGTATTTTCTCTAGCATATTTGAAGGAATTTAAAGGGATTGAAATGCATTAAACTAATTCCCTTAAGACATCCTAAGACTTTAAAACCTTGTGTTTTTTTCAAGGCCAATGTTCTCGTGACTTACAAGAAAAGTTTTAGAATCTACTGCAAACTCATAGTACCCTACCATAGTTTTTACATTTCAGTTTGAACTCAAGGAATCTATAACCTAAGACTTGAATTATATGTTTAATTAATTTCTATATGTTCTCTTGAAGTTCAAAACTAAAAAGATTAATTTATACAACAACTTATAGTTCTGTTGAAACAGTTGGCCAAACTGTTTTTCACTTTCCCTAGCAAGTATGAGGTTAAACCAAAGTAATTCAACTATTTTTGTCCACAAAGGTGGTAATTTTGTATAGTTCAGCCAACTGTATTGTTGTATGTTTTGTTACTACACATTTAATGTTCCATTTTCCTTTAAAAGTGTCTGTAAAGGGGGATGCTTGGATGGCTCAGTTGGTTAAGCGTTCAGCTCAGGTCACAATCCCAGGGTACTGGGATCGAGTCCCACCTCAGGCTCTCTGCTCGGCGAGGAGCCTGCTTCTCCCTCTGCCTGCCACTCTCCCTGCTTGTGCTCTCTCTCTGACAAATAAGTAAATAAAATCTTTTTTAAAAAATTAAAAGTGTCCGGGGCGCCTGGGTGGCTCAGTTGGTTAGGCAACTGCCTTCGGCTCAGGTCATGATCCCGGAGACCCGGGATCGAGTCCCACATCAGGCTACCTGCTCAGCGGGAAGCCTGCTTCTCCCTCTCACTCCCCCTGCTTGTGTTCCCTCTCTTGCTGTGTTTCTCTCTGTCAAATAAATAAATAAAATCTTTAAAAAAAAAATTAAAAGTGTTCTTTGCTATACAGAAGGTTTTTATTTTGATGAAGTCCCAAAAGTTCATTTTCGCTTTTGTCTCCTTTGCCTTTGGAGACGTGTCTTGAAAGAAGTTGCTGTGGCCGATGTGAAAGAGGTTACTGCCTATGTTCTCTTCCAGGATTTTGATGGAACCTCACGTTGAGGTCTTTCATCCATTTCGAGTTTGCCTTTGTGTGTGGTGTAAGAGAATGGTCTAGTTTCATTCTTCATCATCACTAGCTATCAGGGAAATTCAAATCAAAACCACACTGAGATACCACCTTACACCAGTCAGAATGGCCAAAATTAACAAGACAGGAAACAACAAGTGTTGGAGAGGCTGCGGAGAAAGGGGAACCCTCTTACACCGTTGGTGGGAATGTAAACTGGTGCAGCCGCTTTGGAAAACAGTGTGAAGATTCCTTAAAAAATTAAAAATAGAGCTACCCTATGACCCTGCAATCGCACTACTGGGCATTTACCCCAAAGATACAGATGTAGTGAAAAGAAGGGCCATATGTACCCCAATGTTCATCGCAGCAATGGCCACAATCGCCAAACTGTGGAAAGAGCCAAGGTGCCCATCAACAGATGAATGGATAAAGAAGATGTGGTCCATATATACAATGGAATACTACATCTCCATCAGAAAGGATGAATACCCAACTTTTGTAGCAATATGGACTGGATTGGAAGAGATTATACTGAGTGAAATAAGCCAAGAAGAGATAGTCAAGTATCGCATGGTCTCACTTACTTGTGGTGCATAAGGGGTAATATAGAGGACAGTAGGAGAAGGAAAGGAAATGGGAAGTAGGGTAATTCAGGGAGAGAAACGAAACAAGAGAGACTTTGGACACAGAAACAAACTGAGGGTCTTGGAGGGAGGGGGTGGGGGGATGGGAGAGCCTGGTGGTGGGTACTGGGGGCACCTATTGCATGGAGCACTAGGCGTGGGGAATGGGAATGAATCTTGGAACACTGAAAAAACAAAATAAATTTAAAGTAAAAAAAAAAATTGAAAGTGTCCATAGAGGGATGCCTGGGTGGTTCAAGTCATGCTCCAAGGGTCCTGGGATCTATTCCTGCTTTGGGCTCCTTACTCAGCAGGGAGCCTGCTTCTTCCTCTGCTTGCTTCTCCCTCTTCTTGTGTTCATTCTCTCTCTCTCTCTCTCTGACAAATAAATAAATAAAATCTTTAAAAATAAATAAATTAAAAAGGAAAGTGTTCCTACAGTGTATACAACATGTGAGGTATTGGGGCAGAGACAGAGGTTACTGAAATAAATAGTTATGATCTTTACCCTCATATACCTTAAAATCTAGAAGATTCTCAAACTTGCAAATATATAAGAATCATCTGGAGATTTTTTTGTTAATTAATGCAAATCCCCAGAGACTCTGATTTTTGCCAGACAGTAAAGCAGAGTTCTCAGACTATCCTCTCTCAAACACTGATCTACAGAGAGAAGCACTTTAATGACTGATATGTTTAGGGGATTGGATAGCTAGAACTCAGAGGAGGACCATTTTCCCCCTGGAACTCTGAGGAACTCATTGAACATTTAGAAGCTACTGTCTACTTAAGGTCCTCTCAGATATAGTCAAGGATGTCCTGAGAAAAAGATTAGGTAGAAAGAAGAATCAACTTTGGACTGTGAATAAGTCTTTCCTGGCCTACGGGTCTCCCACTTTGGTTACATTCCTTTTCTCAAAAATGGTCCAGAAATAGATCACTAACCTAACTATCTCAGCTTGATAAAAGTATTCTAATGGCCAAACTTTTATTTTCTAAGTAGAAAGTTCAAATTATACTTCTACTTTATCATAGTACAAAGCACCTGCTTGTTCCAAGACCAGGTCTGATTTTCTACAACTTAATAAATCATCTTTCTTTCTAGTGTCCTTCATCTGCTTGGTGTTTTCATTTTCACTGCGTAACAACCATCCCCAGCCAGCCACTCTCTGCGTGCAATAAAGGCCGTCCAGTACACCCCCTAACTGGCACGTTTATATCAAGCACAGTTTCCTTTGTGCTAAGTCAGTTTAGAAGTTGACGGTAATCCTGTTTATCCCACTGTGATAGTAAGACCTGAGGCACGCTTTCAGTGAACTTGGATGTGCCTTGGATAATAAGACTTCACAGATAACTTAGATGTGAGGAATCAAATGAATTATTACTGTCAGTAGATGTTAATCAGGAAGCTAACACTACTACATCCAAAATGTGACCATAGGCTTAAAAAATCAATAAATAGAAAATTATAGAATTTCTATTTCCAACAATATCATGTATGCTAGAAATACTGGAAAGTTTTTGAGAACAGGATATTTAAAATGATATTAAAAATACAAAAACAATCTTAATTCATGGATGAGATGGAAGGAAAGAAAAGAAAATATTTAAAAGAAAGAAAGAAAGAAAAGAAAGAGACAAAGAAACGAAGAAAGGAAGAAAGAAAAAAAACTCTCCCTCTGCCACTCGCCCTGCTTGTGTGTTTCTCTCTCTCAAATAAATAAATAAAAAATAAAATGTACAGAGTGCACAAGTAGAAAGAAAGAAAGAGAAATAAAGGAATGGAAAGGAAAGGAAAGAAAAGAAAAAAAGAGAAGAAAAGACAGACACTAGAGGCCCCGAATCTGGATAGGTATGCAAGCCGACTCAGAGAAGTGATGAAGCAATAAAGCGAACCTGTTGAGCCCTTACCCCCTCACACATACATAAAGGAAGAACTTGAGTTTGGAGCTGGGGTTCACCCTATCTTAGTTACACAGGAAACCTCAAGGGGAAAATTCAGTTGAAAATGCACAGAGTGCAAAGGCATCTACGTGGCTCAGTCAGTTAAGCATCTAGATGCCTTTGGCTCAGGTCATGAATCCTGGGGTCCTGGGATCGAGCCCTGCATTGAGCCCTGTATTAGACTCCCTGCGTGGTGGGGAGTCTGCTTCTCCCTCTGCCACCCGCCATGCTTGTGTGCTCTCTCTCTCTCTCAAATAAATAAACAAAAAATAAAATGTACAGAGTGCACAGGTTGGCACATGCCCCCTCCTCCGAGGTACCTGAAAGAAGGAAAGCATATCTTTTTTGGATACACCCTTTGGAAACCCAGTCCTCAAAAATTTCCCACAGATAAAACTAAGTAATATGAAGAACAGTTTTTTAAAATCATAGACACGTAAAAAAAAATAAGTCACTGCAAGTAAAAGTCCAAAGAAATAATAAACCATAGAATAAAGCTTATAAAAGTTTAGTTATTAAATCATTATTAGATTCTGAAATATATTTTAAATGTTTAAAGAGTAAAGAAAGATTGTTATCAGAAATGTGATAAAGGAACAAGAGACTATCAAAAATGACCAAATTGATAAATATGAAAAAGAATTGAATAAAACTTCTGAAAAAAGAAAAATATAATCATTGTAATTAGAAACTAAATGGATGACTTAGACTGGAATTAGATGTAATGAACTAATGATTTGAAAATTATTTAGTATGTAGCACAAAGACAGATCGAAAATATAAAAGAGATATTAAGAAACATGGAGGAAAGAGAAAGAAGGTCTAAGATATATCTAATGGGGACTAATAGGCTAGGGTCACAGAAGAGTTTATGGGATCAATGAAATCATAATAGCTGAGAATTTCCTAGAGTTTATGAAAGACATTCATCCATAAATTGGTATAAATACCTAGCAGGATAATTAAAATGAAATCCATAGAGCAGTGAGAATGTAGAACACCATAGAAAAAAAATCTCAAAAGAAAGCATGTATAAAAGATAAAATCAAGTACAAAAATATGATATTTAGATTGAATGTAAATTTATCTCTAGCAAGAGTGGAGGCCAGAAGGTAGTAGACTAGTATCTTCAAAGTGCTTAGAGAAAATCATGGTCAACCTATAATTGTAACGCTCTCGCACAACCAGGGTAAAATAAAGATTTTCAACAGAGATAATACAACCTGAGAGTTAACTAAGAGGCCCTCACTGTGGAACCTTTTAGAGGATATACTTAAGAAAGAAGCAAAGTGATTATATTCCATCAGAGATGAAAGAAGAAATGGCAAAGAGCATTGTAAACATGTAGGTTGGCGTAAACACACATTACTTATCCTGACTGCTGAGGTTTTGTTTTTGGGTTTTTGTTTGTTTGTTTGTTTGTTTGTATACTCTCTTAAATTCCGTGCCTAAGGCCAGAGTCTCACTCACTTTATTACACCCTAAGGAAGGGTCTCATCATTCAATGTAAAGAGTTTCACTTTCTCTCCCTATTTTCAACATGGTACCCTCCTCCCAGCCCCAGGTTTAGCTGGGTCAGACGGACTCCCTTTGATCCAATAGCTCAAGACAATGAGATGCTAGCCCTTTGCTTGGAGGAGGAAAGAGTTCTGGGTCCAGTGTTTATTATAGAGACATTCAGAAATCTTCCTGTTTTTGCCCTCATGTGTTTCCTTCATTTCATAGGTATCCAGTGTTTCCAAATTTCTGACTTTTCTCGGGATCTGCCAATTGATGGATGGATTTCTCCACTGCTGGCTTCGGTTTCTGCTTTCTTGGGTTCATAAAGTCAACTACCACTCATCTGTCTTCTAGCTTCCAAAATTTTGTCCTTTTCTCCCATCACCTTTACCCTTATGAACTTATGCTGAGTTTAATCCCTTTCCTTGCATTTTAATGGCGTTTCGGTCGGATCACAGGCATTTTTCAGTCCACCATATTTTAACTACAGCTTTGCCTCCTGTGACTCTTTCTTGGGAGAGAAAAGAATGTTCCCAGAGACTCTTTCAGCAGACTTCCCCTTTCATCTCATGTGTCAGAAATAAGTCACACACCCCATCCTAAAGCAGTCACCGGCGAGGAGGAGGGAGCGATCACACTGACTCAGAGCCTTATGATCTGGGGTGGGATGGATGTTTGAGGTCAACCACACCCTCAAGAACCGTAATTAGGGAGTGGATACGCAAACTCTAAACCACCCACCCAAGCAGGAAGATGACCTCTTCAAGTCAGTGGCCAAACTTTGTAACTCTTTATACCTTCAGTCGTGAGTGTCAGTGTTTGACTGAAGGAATGATCTATCCCATGAATACAGTGTACAGAGATATTCACGATAGTAAAGGTCGCCCACTCGGACAAGCCCACAGTCGTGCAGGGAGGGAAGCCTTAGGGACCATGTGCTGACACTGCGTTCACCTGTACCAGCGGCTTCCGGGGTAAAGAGACACTTTATTTTACTTATGTATTTATTTTGGATCTTGGAATACTGAAAAAAATAAAGAGGCATTTCAAATGTCAAGGAGCTAAAAGACAGGATTATGGTGGTTCTCGAGCTAAATAAACACTAAATCAGATTACTTCAAGGATTCCAGTCTTAAGGTCATCCTCATGAAACGATGGCCAAGTTTGGACCGAAATGCTTGGGCTCTTTTGTTTGCTGGGGTTTATGTGTCTGTAGGTACGCGTGCCTGCAATGCTCCCCACTCGGCGAGGCGCTGGAAGAGCTGCTCACAAAGGTAACCAAGTGAAGCTTCGATCTGAAATTAAAATTTGTCATAATCTTAAGGTTTGGGTTTAATATGAAATTGGGAGAGAAAGTTAACAATTTTTTAAACAGAATAATTTCTTTACAGATTTATTTGTTTATTTGAGACAGAGAATGAGAGAGAGAGCACAAGATGAGGGAGGGTCAGAGGGAGAAGCAGGCTTCCTGTGGAGCAGGGAGCCCAAGGTGGGGCTCGATCCTGGGTCTCCGGGATCATGACCTGAGCCGAAGGCAGTCGCTCAACCAACTGAGCCACCCAGGCGCCCCTCAAACAGGATAAATTTAATAAAATAAATAAATTTAACAATTTATTAGTTATATTGGTTGCCTAAAAAATAAGCAAAAACCATGGGCAGACCTTTTCTCACAGTTCTGAATGGTCGGCTACGAAGACCTTCTCGTTTGAGAAGGAATGTATGATATTAAAGAGGTTGCACTCTTTGTCTCCTACATGTCTTGCCAAGAGCTGTTTATGGGGCACCTGGGGCGCCTGGGGGCTCAGTGGTGAATCCTCTGTCCTTGCTCAGGTCATGACCCCGGAGACCCGGGATCAAGTCCCACATCGGGCTCCCTGCTGGGCGGGAAGCCTGCTTCTCCCTCTCTCACTCCCCCTACTTGTGTTCCCTCTCTGGCTGTGTTTCTCTCTGTCAAATAAATAAAATCTTTTTTTAAAAATGGGGGGGTACCTGGGTGGCTCAGGCAGTTGGACGACTGCCTCTTTATTTCAGCCCAGGTCATGATCTCAGGGTTGTGAGATCACGTCCCACTACTGGGCCGTGTGCTGGGTGTGGAGCCCACTTGGGATTCTCTCTCTCCCACTCCTTCTGCCCCTCCCTCCTTCCCCCCTCCCTTAAAAAAAAGTGTTTTAAGTGAGTTTTTAAGTGCATATTTTGGCAAGCTTTAGATGCCTATTGAAAAAGGCTCTGGGGGTCTCAGAAAGATATTCATTAACCTAGCGCATTGCTGATTCGGAATCCAGACAGGCCCTGGCCATATCCAACTTCCAGAGCTGCTGAGACGCAAATTTTTGAAAAATAAAGAAACATAAAAATGATACAGGCAGCTTTTAAAGGAAAACGCACAAGGGATTACATTCCAATTACATACAAATAAGCAATACAAATACATAAGTACTATTTTCTAGAAATGTACTTTACATTGATGATAAAATATCCTACAATACCAGATTTGATGTGCTTCACGTATGTGAAAAAATAATCAATGTCTGACTATGGAGTCCCGTTGTCTGCCTTCAGCTTGAGTCAGGCGCCGGGCTCCCTGCTCAGCGGGTTTCTGCTCCTCCCTCCCCCTCTGCCCTCCTCCCTGCTCACGCACATATGTGCTCTCTCTCTCTCTCTCTCTCTCCCCAAAAATAAATAAATAAAGTCTAAAAAAAAAAAAAAAACCATGATGCCCCTTTCCAGCAAACTCATGCGTTTATGATATCGCCATGGAAAATTTACTCAAAGTTCCACAGAAGGAAAAAATGTAGGAGATCTTCTAGATTTTGAAGCCAGTGGTGAGGTATCTGAGCAAAGAAGAAAACTAGTCATACTCCTCTCTGACATTTTTAAAAAACAGTCTAATAAATAAACAGTATTGGGACACCTGAGTGGCCTAGTTGGTTGGGCATCTGCCTTTGGCTCAGGTCATGATCCCAGGGTCCTGGCATCTAGTCCCTCATGGGGCTCCCTGCTCAGCGGGGAGCCTGCTTCTCCCTCTGCTTGCCACTGCCCCTGCTTGTGCACACGCTCTCTCTCTCTCACTCTGACAAATAAATAAATCTTAAAAAAATAATAAAATACATAAACAGATAAATAGTATAAATAAACGACAGTATAATAAACCAATGCCATTTTTTAAAAGACAGTAGAACTGTAAATGGTTGCAAATACTGATCTGATACTCTTACCCTGTTGTCACTGCTGATAATCAAGAGAAACAGGACATAGATGATCGTGTACATGGCATGTCCTCACGCCCAGCCGAGGTCTATCCCACAGGGTTCACAGGGGAAATGTATGGTGGGGAGGAGAAAATAGTCACTATTTTTATTTTTTAATTAATTATATTTTTAAAGATTCTATTTATTTGAGAGAGAGCATGCCCACACGAGAGCACAACCAGGAAGAGGGGCAGAGGAGAGAGACAAGCCGACCCCCCACCGAGCAGGAGGGCCTCATCCCGGGACCTGAGCTGGAAGGGAGGCTTAACCCCCTGAGCCGTCCAGGCGCCGCAATATCTACTATTTTAAAGGCAAGCTGCGGGCTGAGACCGCTGCTCTAGGCAAGGGCCGCCAGCTCAGACGTGTCTTAGAGCCCAACAAGGGGCAGTCGGAAGGAAAAGGGCAGGCGGGCGAGTTGCCCCTCCACGTGCCGCAGCCCTGCTCGGCCGAGCTCGCGGGCACACGGAATGGTGGTGCCAGGACTGCTGATGTTTCAAGAAAAACACAAACTTCCAATTAGATGTGATTTCTCTTGATTCTTTTTGTTCTTCTTTTTCCTCCTTTAAGCAATCTGTGTGCCCAACCTGCAGACACACTCACAGTCCCAAGATCGAGTCACACAGGCTCTGCCGACTGAGCAATCAGGCACCCTCTCTGGAGTCTAGATTTTGACAAATCTAAAAGCATCTTGTTTTTTAAATTTCATTTTGAAAACATCTAAAATAGCTTGTGGCCCCACAAAGTATGTCTGCCGACCAGATTCAGACCAGGACCTCATAACATTTTCTAGAATTTCTAGAATTTTCTAATTCTACTCAAGAGGAAAAACAATATCTGTAGATAGAGGACTGCAGTGTCACTTAAGAAAATTCCCAGATGGATCTTTTTGCCTGGCTAGTCCTCACTGCTGAGCTGCTCTGCATTACAAAGTAAGGTAAATGTGTCATTTGCCTCGAATTTGAGGGCCAAAAAAAAAAATTTCTTGGGGTCACTGGGAAAGCAGATATCAGCAATATGGGTAATGGTCTACCCTTAAGCTGAGCGAGATGGTAAAAAATGACTGAAGCTTTACTGCGTGTGTGTGTGTGTGTGTGTGTGTGTGTGTG
>PITA01002789.1:0-137159 GCA_004023965.1 Spilogale gracilis | reverse complement strand
GATCACAGTGTAATTATTGAGAACGATGACTACCAGAATGCACGTGTGTATGGAAAAGGGAAATAACAGTTTTGGCTACTTCACTGTAATTTGGAGACTGATGCGTGATCGCAGGGATTTTCAGGGACTCATTATTTTTGTGATTAAGGGGACTGAAAAACCTGGTTTTTCTTCCTTTCGCACATTTCAAACACCAAGCGTTCCCTGCCACCTGCTGGTTATTGGTTGCAAGTTGAAAAAGTATTTCTGAATAATTCATAAAGTATGAAGAACACACCCACAATGTGCCAGCTTTAGAAACAAAATATTATCAATAAAATTCAGAATCTCCTGTATTCCTCTTCCTGACCGCATGCCCCGCCTCTTCCAAAGTATTCATCGTGAATTATAAGTTTATCATCCCAACACACTTAATTTTTCTGTGAAATGTATGTATCGCTAAGCTATGCTGGTGGTGTTCCGCATGTTTTCGAAGTTCATATAAAAAGTATCATTTTGTATAGAATTTTCTGTGTGAGGTCTGCAGGTTACTTTTTATTTTTATTTTTGTTTATTTATTTGACAGAGACACACACAGCTAGAGAGGGAACACAGGCAGGGGGACTGGGAGAGGGAGAAGCAGGCTTCCCAATGAGGAGCCCGATGCGGGGATCCCAGGTCTCCAGGACCATGATCTGAGGGTAAGGCAGTCGCTCAACCAACTGAGCCACCCAGGCGCCCTTGTAAGTTACTTTTAAAGCTACATTGTGTTTATGAGATTCATCCATGTTGACCAACAGTGAGTTTCACTGACATAAAGAATTCTACTTAGTGGATATGTCATAGTTATTTGCCCATACTCTTTCCAATATGTATTTAGATAGCTTCCAATTTTTTACTAATACAGACATTGCTTGTCTGAAAATTCTAGAATATGTTCCCATATGTAAATGTTGAGTTTCTCAGCCAGCAATACTAACAATACTGTAATTGTTTTGTCATAATGTTTACACATCGTCATCCCACTCGATAAATTATCAGATTCCTGAATTTTTGTAGTTCTGGGGGGCGTGCAGGGGTGCCGCCTGGTGACCTGTTTCATGATCTTGGTGGCCTTCGCACCGGATCTGTGAATCAAGTTATTTAGGTCATCTTGAGTAAAGGTTTATGATCACCTCTGTAAAGATCTTGCATTTCTTTTATTAGATTCTTTCATAGGTAGCTTGTGTTTTTATTGTAAGTGTATTGTTTTTAAATGACATTTCCTAACAGATTTTTTTAGTGCCAGGACACGCAACTGATTTTTTATGTCGGTTTTCTGTCCAGGGACACTGTTAAATTCTTTCATCAACACCTAAGACTATATTTGTAGGTTCTTCTGGATCTTCTACGAAAGCATTCATATTTTCTATGGATTATTATTATCTTTTTTCTTTTTAAATTCTCCTCCTTCCCCATTTTTCTGATCTCATTACACTGTCCTGGGATGTAGTACAGGGTTGAATAGAAATGGTGAAAAAAAGCACTTTTGGATAGCCTGTGATCTTATCAGGAATTTCCCCTTAGTCCTAGTTTTATAAGAGTTTACTTTTTGTTTTGTTTTTACCATGAATGTGTGTTAAAACTTATCTTTTTGGCCCTGCATATATTGACAATTCTATTTGGTTTGTCTCTTTCATTCTGTTCCTCCATTAAATGACATTAAGATTTTTTTCAGACTTAAACCATTCTTGCACTGGGGGATAAACTTGAGTTCAGCTCAAAATGAGTGAGCTCAAGCCTGAAATGTTCTTTTCCTACACAGTTAGTCTGGTTCTGGCATATCGGTCACATAAAAGAAACTGGGTCACATTTTCTCATCATCTGTTCTCTGCCATAGAAGTTAAGAGCCGGTAGAAATATCTGTTCCTGAAATCTGAGGTGTCAGTGGGAACACTTAAAGAATACGTCAGGGGAACCTGGGGGGCTCAGTCAGTTAAGCATCTGTCTTCGGCTCACATCATGATCCCAGGGTTCTGGGATCGAGCCCTGCATCGGGCTCCTGGCTCAGCAGGGAGTCTGCTTCTCCCTCTCCCTCTGCTGTTCCCCCTGCTTGTGCTCACTGTGTGTGTCAAATAAATACATAAAGTCTTTAAAATAAGAATAAAGAATACTTTATTTCACTTTACAAATGTATAGTCAATGGTTAAAAAGAAAGCCACAGGCCCAAAATGGTGGCATTGAGGCCGAGGCCCTGACTCAGTAAACCAAGACTTCTACTTCACCTGACCACAGTTTTAGCCCCCCAGAAATGTGACCTCTCAGCGGCCAACATGGGAGTCTCCTGGTGAGCACAGGGAAGATTACTGATACACCCCATCCCTTCCCCTTGGGAGGGCACCCTTGCCTAAAACAATGGATTCCTGGTTAATAAATTTCCTTTTACCACTCCCTCTCTACCTTTAAAAACCTGTCCTTGTCTGTAGTGCTTTGGAGCTCTCCTCTACTGGCTAGGTGGGTCGTGACAGATTCATGAATCCATTAATAAAGCCAATAAGATCTTTGAAATTTACTGCGTTGATATTTGTTATTTAACAGGGCGTATGTCAAAGATTCACTTGACTCCTTTATGAGGGAATCAGCAGGGTAATAAAGCTGACCGAGTACCGGAAAGACTGAGTAGTTCCTGAAGCCAGATGCTGGAACAGGATGACGAGATCAGATTCAAAACAGGTTAATGTTTTGGAAATAAAATGGTCACCTGTGGGGTCACCTCTTCTACCAGATGGAAATCTCAAGCATCCCTACTGGGAAAAAAGTTTATAGGTTCGCATGCAGCCTCAAAGGGTCTTGGTTCTAATCACTATTAACTAGTCAAAGTCACTGTTAACTAGTTTCTTAAAGAACGAACTGGTCTTTGGTGGGCTTGTCGGGTAACGCCCTGGGGTGGCGCTGAGAAGACTTGAGTCGTCCTTGGCCTTAATTCCATGTTCTGCTCTCATCTCTTGACAACTGAGTGCCTACTACGGGCTGAGCACCTCCTGGGGACTAAGGTGGATGACTGTCCTACCTTCCAGCAGAGAAAGATAACCATGTCAGTGACCAAATTCAAAGCTGCATTATAGGTACTATGATTAAGTCTCCCAGGGTACAGGGGAGACACTGAGGGGGGTGGCCCGGTGTTCGAGGAGAGCAAAACAACCGGAGGCGTTGCACAGGTGCTGGCGAGGGAAGGGAAGAACCATCAAAGGCAAGAAGGTGTAAAAGGCCAGTCATTTTACTTGTCACAATCACTACTTATAGCCTTTAATTACAGACTGTCCTGAGCTGTCACGTAGCTGCTTTGTCTCAGACAGTATCTCCGCAGCATCAAGCACGTGAGGTGGGCAAATGCTGGCCAGAGACGGGCTTATGCATTGAGTTTCTCAGCCAGCAATACTAACAATACTGTAATTGTTAACAATACTGTAATCTGCAAAAAGGAACAGGTCGTGAGTAGCCTAAGAGATTTGTAAAAATCAGGAAAATTGACGTTTGGAACCGAGGTTCAAATCTTAGCATAACCATTTGCTAGCTGTGAGGCCTTCGGTAGATTAATAAACTCTCTGGGATCGCTTTGTGCAAAGGGGTCCCCAAACTATGTGACACAAGCACCAAGAGGTAAAAACGAAGACCAGTGCTTCTCTGGAAGCTCTCACATGGAAAGGTCCCCTGTGCTCCTGCCACCCCCCGGGTCAGCGTGCTAAGTCGGGCACAGAGGGCTGGGCTCACCACACCAGGAGAAGGATTCCACCGTGTAATAACGCTCGAACTATGTCTGGGGGCAGGGAAGAGCCAGAGGGAACATTGAGGTGAAGCTATAACTATGGGAACTTTCTAGAAGAGGACATGACCTTTGTAGAAAGCTGGACCTCCAGAGACAGCCCCTGGTTCCCATCTGTCACCCCTGTGTCCAGTACTTACCCCTGCACAGCTTTCCGTCTTGCAGGTGAGCCAGTGTCAACAGCCGGGGCCAGTGGCATTGAGAGAGCGTGTCAACTGCATTTCCCAAGGGAAGGGAAGGCCACGCAGACGCATGGGGGAAAGCCAGGTGTGGTCAGGGAGCAGAAGACAGGAAGGAGGGAAAGCTGAGACCAGAGCTTCTGGGGGGGTTAGGGGAAAGGCAAGGCGGTGGAGGGAGGGGGTGGGGGGTATAGTTTAGGACTGGCTGGTTCAGAGAATTCCGGCGGCTTGGGGTGTACGGGTGGTCTCCAGCTGTCCCATTCTGACACTGGGGTGGGTGAGGGATGGAGAGGTGCCAGCTTGGTGTGCCAGAGTCAGAGAAGGGGGCGGACAGCTACACTCTGTCCCCAGGAAGTCGCTTAGCCTGGGAAGGGCAGTCTCTCTCCAGGTCTGAATGACCCCTAAGAGATGTCAAAACATCGTAAGATACAGAAAGTTAAACAAAAACATAATGAATGCAGCCCAGCGGGACAGCCTCCTGCTAACTTCTCGGGCACCCCCAGCCTCTCCTGGACTGCCTGTCCTCACCCCCCCCCCCACGGGAGCCAACCTACCTCCCCAGGCCCCCGTCTGTCCCCACGTGTCACCACTCGGCTTCTTACGCTCTGTGACCTGTCTCGGCAGCCTGAGCTTCAAGAATCCCCGTCCCTGTTTCTTTACTGTAGCAACATACCCATAACGTGAAACTGACTGCCTTAACCGTTTTCAGGTCCAGTTAAGTGGACGGATACGGTCACCTTGAGGTGCAGTCACCCCTCTCCATCCACAGAACTCTTGTCATCTTGTGAACTCAAGCTCCGTCCCTCCTTCTCCCCTCCCACCAGCTCCTGGCAACCACTGTTGCGCGTTTTGCCTTTTTTATGGGAGCTACTCTAAAATACCTCACGTAAGTGAAATCATCCAGGATTTGTCTTTTTCTGACTGGCTCACTTTCCTTAGCATAATGGAACAGAACTCGTCCCTAGTACAGCATATCATAGAACCTCCTTCCTTTCCAAGGTCGAATAATATTCAATCGTATGTCTATATCACACTTTGCTTCTCCATTCATTTGGGCTGCTCCTACCTTCTGGCTACTGTGATGATGTCGCTGTGAACATGGGCACTCGTATCTCTCTGAGACCTTGCTTTTAGTTCTTTCGCATAGATTCCAGAAGTGGGATTGCTGCCAACATATGGTAGTCGATTTTTAATTTTTCGAGGAAGCTCCATATTGTTTCCAGCCATGCCATTTTTCATGCCTGCGGACGAAGTACGAGATGTCCATCTTCCCCACGTCTTTGCCAACACTCGTTTTCTGGGCTTTTAAATTTTGTTTTGTTTTGTTCTTACATCAGCCATGCTAATCCGAGTCACATATTGTCACAGTCTTGATTTGCACTTCCCTAGTCACTGGTGCTGTTGGGCATCTTTTCGTGGCCATTCGTGTTTCGTGGCCATTCCTATATTTTTTCTGGGGAAATATCTATTTAAGTTCTTTACCCATTTTTGAATAGGGTTGTTTGGTATTTTGTTACTGAGTTTCAGGAGGTCTCTCTATATTCCAGATATTAATCCGTCTCTAATAAGATCTATGACCTACAAACTGTTTTTTTGTCTACTCTGTGGGGCGCCTTTTCACTCTGTAAATAGTGTCTTTCAATGCACAAAATTTTTAAATTTTCATGAAATCCAATTTGTCTATTTTTTCTTGTGTTATCTGTGCTTTTGGTGTCATAGCCAAGAAATCATTGCCGAATCCAATATCATGAAGTCTTGTTTATGTTTTCTCATATCAGTTTTATTGTTCTAACATTCATTGTTTTGCATTTAGATCCTTGATGCATTTTGAATTAATTTTTGTTTACTGTTAGGTAAGGGTCCAACTTCATTATTTTGCATGCATCCAGTTTCCCCAGTACCATTTGTTGAAGACACTGTTCTGAATGGCTTGGTATTCTTGTCAAGAATCATTTGATAATCTACGTGGGGATTAGTCTCTGGGCTTTATATTCATTCTGTTAGTCTGTGTCTGTCCACGCCGGTACCCACTGTTTCTATTACTGTAGTTTGTAGTCAGTTTTGAAATCAGAAAACGTGAGTCTTCCAGTTTTGTTTTTCTTTTTCAAGATTGTTTTGGCAGGGTGCCTTGAGATTCTTTATGAATTTTGGGATGGTTTTCCTATTCCTGCAAAAAAAAAAAAAAAGGCATTGGGATTTTGACAAGGGTTACATTGAATCTATAGATTGTTTGGACAATATTGACATTTTATTTGATTGACTGAAAAATTTTAAATATTTTATTTATTTACTTGATAGAGAGGCAGAGAGAACCAGAGAGCACAAGCAGGGAGAATGGCCGAGGGAGAGGGAGAAGCAGGTTCCCCAATGAGCAGGGACTCCAATGTGGGGCTTCATCCCAGGACCCTAAGATCATGACCCGAGCCGAAGGCAGATACTAAACCAACTGAGCCACCCAGGCATCTCAATGTTGACATTTTAACAATAAGTTGGAAGACTTCAGTCTTCCAATCCATGAACGTGGGATGTTCCCATTTGTTTATGTCTCCCTTAATTTCTTTCAGCAATGTTTTATAGTTTTCAATACACGTGTCTTTTAACTCCTGGGTTAAATTAATTCTTAAGAATGTTTTTATGCTATTGTAAATGACATTGCTCTTCTAATTTGTTGCTCGAGTTGTTATTGTTCATGTATATAGATAACAATTGATTATTGTATATTGATTTTTGTACCCTGCTACTTTCATTAATCAGTTCTAACAGCTTTTTTATGTAGTCTTTAGGGTTTTATACAAATAAAATCATAGCATCTGTAAACAGAGATGATTTTACTTCTTTATCTCCAATTTGGATGCATTTTGTTTCTTTTTCTTGCCCATTGTTCTGACTAGAACTTCTAGCACTTTCTTAAATAGAAGTGATGAAGCAGGCATTCTTGCCTCGTTCCTCTTCTTAGAGGGAACTCTCAGTCTTTCGCCATTTAATATGATGTTTGCTGTGGGGTTTTCATACATGAGTTTTTATGTTGAGATAGTTTCCTTCTATTCTTACTTTCTTGAGTTTTTTTTTTATCACAAAAGGGTGGTGTTGAATCCCACATCAGTTTTGTTTTTCAAAGCAATCACTCAACCCCACCATGACCAGATCAGCAGAAAGCTGTTACCTCTTTCTTGTACACCTGCAAAAGCAGGGACTTGCTGCAGGCCCTTGGACGCTGAGGCAGTGAGAAGACTGCAGAGTGGGGGATGGCAACAGGCACTGTGCCGGGACAGCGTCCGTCCAACAGCTGTTGTAGGGAGAGTCCTATCCAGAGCAAATGGTGGTGTCTGCTCCTTTGCAGCCCTCCACAGCGAGTACAAACCCTTTTGCAGCCCCAGTGCTCGTCCACATGGACAGTCCCCCATTCTCAGCACTCACTTGGTCGAGGCTGACCCACGCTTCCCTTCACGCCCTGCGCCCAGGCATGGCGCCTAAGCACACCCACTATGAGGTGAGGAAGATGGAGAAGGTTTCACACCTGCCATGGGTTCCCTGTCACCAGTCCAAATGAGCCATTTCTTCATATTTAGTTCCTCCAGAGGGGCCCTGGGGGCCTTCCCTGCTGGTAGACATCACTTGTCCCCTCAAAAAGGCTCTAATAATGTTGACTCTTCATAGGGGAATCCATGGTACCTCTTGAAACTGTCAAGGTCATGAAAAACCAAAAAAGGCTGAGATGCTACTACAGACCTGAGGAGACTAAGGAGTCGTAACAACTAAATGCACTGTGGATCCTGGAACAGGAAAAGGGCATTAGTGGAAAAAGTGGTGAAATGTGAATAAGTTTGGAGTTTAGTCAATGGCAATATACTAATGTTGGTTCTTTGGTTTGGGCAAAGGTACCGTAGGCTATGTAAGATGAAAACAGGGGAAGATCAAACTTTGTAACTTTTCTAAATTCTGAAATTATCCCATAATAAAAAGTTTATTTTTAAAAAGGGAGGTGGTGAAGAAGTCCAGCTCTTAGACCCATTTCTTACAGATGACTCCCTGATTCATACACAAATTTCTTCACCTCTTTCTTACCTATAAATTTCTTTTTTCTCTTTTAAAGATGTATTATTTTTTATTTGAGACAGTGCATGAGCAAGTGGGGGAGGGGCCCACAGGAGAGGGAGAGGAGGAGAACCCCAAGCAGACTGCCCGCTGAGCATGGAGATTGACCTGGCGCTGGGCCTCATGACTCTGAGGTCAAGATCTGAGCTGAAACCAAGAATAGGACCCCCCCACCCACACACACACACAAGGTCTTTGAAGAACAAAATCTTTTTCAGCAGGGCAATGTGCTGAAAAAACATGGACATGTTCAGTCTTTGCATAAATCCCTATTTATTTACATTTATCTAACACATGCTGCATGATTCTTCACAGGTCATGGGAAATCTGCTGCAAGAGGACTAAGTAACTGAAAATGCCTGAATACCTCCGTTTGCTAAATCAATGGAAAGTTCTGGGGTGCCTAGGTAGCTCAGTCAGCTGAACATCAGACTCTTGATTTCAGCTCAGGTCACGATCTCTGAGTTGAAAGAACAAGCCCTGTCTTGGGCTCTGTGCTGGGCATGGAGCCTGACTGGGATTCTCTTTCTCCCTCTCCCTCTCCCCCTCTCCCCACTTACACTTGCTCATGAGCCCTCCCTCTCTCTCTCTCTCAAAAAAAAAGGAAAATATAAAGTTATGCTAATTCCCCCTTACAGTAACTACTCTTACTGTTGATTTGAACTAATCAGAAAAAGAGGATTACCATATATTTTTTTAATGTTAATAAATAAGGGGTGCCAGGGTGGCTTAGTGGTTAAGCATATGCCTTTGGCTCAGGTCATGATCCAAGGGTCCTGGGATTGAGCCCCGCATCAGGTACCCTGTTCAGCAGGAAGCCATCTCCCACTCCTCCTCTTTGTGTTCCTTCTCTCACTGTCTCTCTCTCTGTGTCCAATAAATAAATAAAATATTTAAATAAATAAATAAAATATTAGCAAAGGAACTAAGTTATTTATTTACAAATCCTGACCTGTGGAGAAGTATCATTAGCATCTTCTAATTAGAAGAGATTGTCTAGATATCTCCTAGGATAAAACGATCCCAAAGTGAGTTCTCCCATTCAGGGATCATGCATTATTTTCATTCTGTGTTGGTGTCCTTTTATTGTTGGGAACTGCCGAATGACTTAACTGTAAGCATGTCAGTAACGTGTTAAATAGCTATCGACGTGTGTGTTCAGTAGTCCCATGATGGCTAGACTTATAAATATCCAGGCATCTTGTAGCAACTTGAAGGAATGATCATGAGCCGAGACCTAGGCCCTTCAAAGTCTTATATTGACCTAACAGGGAATCCTGTGTCAGATATACAACAGGTTCACTAATAAAAAATGCTAAGGGGAGGAAAGAAAATGATCTTTCTGGACATACATAAAAAACAGATTCTGAAAGTAAAAAAACAATAAAAATAAACAAAACAAAGGTTTCAAATAAATGACAGAGGAGCTAGCCAATGGCCCTAACTCTTAGTACCCTGCAGCTGATCAGATACTGAACTTTTCCGCACCTCTCAGCAGGATTTAAGCAAGAAGACTAAATTCAGCACATGGACTATTTTGACCTTGCTGCTTTAGCCAACTAAGTGCTTCCCCTGACATCGTGATTCCCCCAAGACGGAGAGTGGGGACCCAGCTGGCGACCAGGCATTCAATACTAGATGGTGACATGGGAAAGAGATACGGTGGGGCGCACTAAGTCCTTCTGAGTACAGAGTCCCAAGAGTTCTATTTGAAGACCCTAGCTACTATGAATGTCTAGCTTCAATCTGTGAGTTAGGGAGTGAGTCTGGCAAGGCTGTTTGTTTTAAACCAACAGAAATCAATTCTGGCTAACTTAAGCAGAGACTAAATGACCATACTTCACTGATTCCTACACACATATATTTTACTTTTGAAACCTTCTGAAATCAGGAATATCTTTCAACAGACGGTGCGTCATAACTGCCGATGGCCGGGTGGCGGTCGTGACGCAGCTGTCCTTGTCTGAAGGTGTGCAAACTAGTCTGGTATTCCCATTGGCGTAACACGAGACTGCCATTCTGGACATTTCTATCAACAAGCCATTTAAGGTCCACCTGAGGGAAGAACGTGAGCCTGCTCTCCTCGGACATGTCTGGTAAAATCAAGGAAGTGGGAGCATCACAGCTTGAGAGACTACGAGGGACGTGGAAGAGCCTTGAGTGGACAACAGGGGGCACTCTTTTAGTAAATACTTCATCACTTAAGCTCTTCGTGGCATAGAGGGCAATGTTGTATGGAGAAAAAAATGTTTTTTGAGGATTCTGAAAAGTCAGACTCTGAATGAGAAGATGTTTTAGGAATACCTTAAATAATTTGTTCTGTTAATAATTTCCTTTTCATGTATCCACAGGTGGTATATGACAAGGAACTGTGTCTAAGTACATCTTTAAGAAACATCTTTGGGGTGCCTGGGTGGCTCAGTTGATTAAGCAACTGCCTTCGGCTCCGGTCATGATCCCGGAGACCTGGGATCAAGTCCCACATCGGGCTCCCTGCTCGGCGGGAAGCCTGCTTCTCCCTCTCTCACTCCCCCTGCTTGTGTTCCCTCTCTAGCTGTGTTTCTCTCTGTCAAATAAATAAATAAAATCTTAAAAAAAAAAAGAAACATCTTTGATGAGTATATATATTTAAAATTCCTGGTGGTGGGGATGCCTGGGTGATTCAGACGGTTAAGCATCTGCCTCAGCTTAGGTCATGATCCCAGGGTCCTGGGCTCAAGTCCTGCATCGGGTTCCCTGTTCAGTGGGGAGAGACAAAAAAACTTCCAGAACAAACAGAAACTACAAGAATTTGTGATTACTAAAGCATCCCTGCAAGAAATAATAAAAGGGATTCTTTAAGTAGAAAGAGAGCCCCAAAGTAACATAGACCAGAATGGAACAGAGATAATATAAAGAAATAGTGACCATACAGGTTATACAATGGCACTAAATTCATATCTTTCAATAATTACTCTGAATATAAATGGGTTAAATGCATCAATCAAAAGACACAGGGTATCATATTTGCTAAGAAAGCAAGACCTATCAAAATGCTGTCTGCAAAAGATTCATTTTGGACCCAAAGACACCTCCAGAGTTAAAGTGAGGGGGTGGAAAATGATTTACTATGCCAATGGACATCAAAAGAAAGCTGGGGTGGCAGTCTGTATATCAGACAAGTTAGATTTCAAACCAAAGACTGTAATAAGAGATGAAGGACACTCTATCATAATTAAAGGGTCTATCTAACAAGAAGACCTAACAATTGTAAATATTTGTGCCCCTAACATGGGAGCAGCCAATTATACAAACCAATTGATAACAAAATCAAAGAAACACATTGATGATAATACAATATTAGGGGACTTTAACACTCCATGCACTGCAGTGGACAGATATCTAAGTAGAAGATCAACAAGGAAACGAGGGCTTTGAATGACCCACAGGACCAGATGGACTTCATCTATATATTCAGAACATCCCATCTTAAGGCAACAGAATACACATTCTTCTCAAGTGCACATGGAACAGTCTCCAGAATACACAACATACTGGGTCACAAATCCGGTCTCAACGGACACCAAAAGACTGGAATCATTTCCTGCATATTTTCAGACCACAAAGCTTTGAAACTAGAACTCAATTGCAAGAAGAAATTTGGAAGGAACCCAAATATATGGGGGCTAAAAAGCATTCTACTAAACAATGAATGAGTCACCAAGGAAATTAAAGAAGAATCAGGAAAAATTCATGGAAACAAATGAAAATCAAAGCACAACTGTTCAAAACCCTTGGGATGCAGCAAAGGTGACCCTAAGAGAGAAGTGTACAGCAACACAGGCCTTTCTTAAGAAACTAAAAAGCTCTCAAATATACAACCTAAACCTCCACCTAAAGGAGTTGGAAAAAGAAAAGCAAATAAACCCTAACCCAGCAGGAGGAGAGAATTAATAAAGATTAGAGCAAAAATCAATGAAACAGAAACCAAGTGAACACTAAAACAGATCAATAAAACTAGGAGCAGTCTCTTTGAAAGAATTAATCAAATCAATAAACTGCTGGCCAGACTTATCAAAAAGAGAAAAGACCCCAAAAAATAAAATCATGAATGAAATAGGAAAGATTACAACCAATGCTGAAGAAATACAAACAATTCTAAGAAAATATTATGAGCAATTATATGCCAAAAAATTGGGCAATCAGGAAGAAATGGATAAACTCCTAGAAACATAAACTACCAAAACTGAAAGAAGAAACAGAAAATTTGAAAAGACCTATAACCGGCAAGGAAATTGAAGCAATAATCAAAAATCTCCCAGGAAATAAGAGCCTGTGTCTGGATGACTTCCCAAGGGAATTCTACCAAACATTTAAAGAAGAATTAATACCTGTTCTTTTTGTTACAAAAAATCAAAATAGAAGGAAAACCTCCCAGCTCTTTCTATGAGGCCAGCATTAGCTTGATCCCAAAACCAGACAAAGACTCCACCAAAAAGGAGAATTATAGACCAATCCCCCTGATAAACATGATGCAAAAGTTCTCATGAAGATACTAGCCAATAAGAGCCAACAGTACATTAAAAGGATTTTCAACACAATCAAATGGGATTTATTCCTGGGCTTCAAGCGTGGTTCAACATCTACAAATCAATCAATGTGATACACTACAAAAATAAAAGACAAAAGAACCATTTGACAAAGTACAGCATCCTTTCTTGATTAAAACTTTTTACAGTGTAGGGTTAGGAGAAACATACCCCAATATCATAAAAACCATCTATGAAAAGCTCACATTGAATATCACTCTCAAATGGGAGAAACTGAGAGATTTCCCCCTAAGGTCAGGAACATAGCAGGGATGTCCACTATTGTTCAACGTTAAGTACTAGAAGTCCTGGCCTCAATAATCAGACAACAAAAAGAAATAAAAGACATTCAAATTGGCACAGAAGTCAATCTCTCAGTCTTTGCAGATGACATGGTACTCTATGTGGAAAAGCCAAAAGACTACCCCAAAATTGTTAGAACTCAAATGGGGATTCATCAAAGTGGTTGGATGTAAAATCAATTTTACATTGGATGCACAGAAATCAATTGCATTTCTATACACTAACAATGAGACAGAAGAAAGAGAAATTAAAGAGTCAATCCCATTGACAACTGCACCCAAAACCATAACATACTTAGGAATAAACCTAAACAAAAGGAAAGGGGTGCCCGGGTGGCTCAGGTCATGATCTCAGGGTCCTGGGATCAAGCCCCACATTGGGCTCCCCGCTCAGCGGGGAGTCTGCTTCTCCCTCTCCCTCTGCTTCTGCCCCTGCTTGTGTTCCCTCTCTTGCTCTCTCTCTCTCTCTCTCTCTCTCTCTCTCTCTCTCTCTCTCCTCTCTCTCTCTGTCAAATAAATAAAATCTTTTTAAAAAATTTTAAAAATAAAAAATAAAAGACAAAACAAAGAGACAATGGATCTGTACTCAGAAAACTATAGGGCTCTCATGAGAGAGATTGAGGAAGACACAAAGAAATGGAAAAGCATGCCATGTTTGTGGATTGAAAGAACAAATATTATTACAATGTCTACACTATCTAGAGCAATCCATACAGTCAATACCATCCCTATCAAAGTACCATCAACTTTTTCACAGAGCTAGAAAAAATAATCTGAAAATTTGTATGGAATCAGAAAAAAATCTGGAATAGCCAGAGGAATGCTAAAAAAGAAAGCCAAAACTGGTGGCACCACAATCCCAGACTTCAAGCTCTATTACAAAGCTGTAATCAAAACAGTATGGTATTGGCATGAAAACAGACACATAGATTAATGGAACAGAATATAGAACCCAGAAATAGACCCTCAACTATATTGTCAACTATTCTTTGACAAAGCAGAAAAAATACCAATGGAAAAAAGACAACCTCTTCAACAAATGATGTTGGGAAAATTGGGCGGCTACATGCAGAAGAATAAAACTGGACCATTTCCTTACACCATACATAAAAATAGACTCAAAATTGATGAAAGACCTCAGTGTGAGACAAGAATCCATCAAAATCATAGAGGAGAATGGAAGGAGCGACCTCCATGACCTCAGCTGCAGTAACTTCTTGCTAGACACGTCTCCAAAGGCAAGGGAAACACGGAAAAAATCAACTATTGGGACTTCATCAAGGTAAAAAAATTTTGCACAGTAAAGGAAACAGTGAACAAAACCAAAAGACACGTGACAGAATGGGAGAAGAAATTTGCAAATGTCTTATCAGAGAAAGGGCTAGTATCCAAAATCTATAAAGAACTCATCAAACTCAACACCCACAGAACAAATAATCCAATCAATAAATAAGCAGAAGACATGAACTGACATTTCTCCGAAGAAGACATCCAAATGGCCAGCGGACACATGAAAAAGTGCTCAACATCACTTGGTATCAGGGAAACACAAATGAAAACCACAGTGAAAACCACACCAGTCAGAATGGCTGAAATTAATGTCAGAAAACACCAGATGTTGGCAAGGATACCAGAAAAGAGAACTCTCTTTTCCTGTTGATGGGAATGCAAGCTGGAGCAGCCACTCTGGAAAACAGTATAGAGGTTCTTCAAAAAGTTGAAAATAGAGCTACCCCATGACCCAGCAATTATACTAGTAGGGATTTACCCCAAAGATACAAATGTAGTGATCTGAAGGGGCACCTGCCCCCCAATGTTTATAGCAGCAATGTCCACAATAGCCAAACTGTGGAAAGAGCCCAGAGGTCCACCAACAGATGAATGGATAAATACACACACACACACACACACACACACACACAATGGAATACTACTGATCATCAAAAAATGAAATCTTGCCATTTGTAACCATGTGGGTGAAACTAGAAAGTATTACGCTACAGGAAATAAGTTAATCAGAGAAAGACAATTATTGTGTGATCTCACTCATATGTGGAATTTAATAAACAAAACAAAGGATCATGGGGAAGAGAGGAAAACATAAAACAAGATGAAATCCAAGGGAGACAAATCATGAAAGACTCTTAAACATAGGCAACAAATTGAGGGTTGCTGGAGGGAAGGGGAGGGGGGACGGGGTAACTGGGTGATGGACATTAAAGAGGGCATGTGATGTAAGGAGCACTGGGTATTATATAAGACTGATGAACCATTGACCTCTACCTCTGAAACTAATCACGCATTATATATTAACTAATTGAATTCAAATCTAAAAAAAGAGAGAGGAGAGGAGGTAGAGACATTTTCTATTGTGAACTTTATTAAAGAATTTTCCTGTTAAAAACATAGTGATCTGGGATGCCTGGGTGGCTCAGTTGGTTGAGCGACTGCCTTCGGCTCAGGTCATGATCCTGGAGACCCGGGATCGAGTCCCACATCGGGCTCCCTGCTGGGCGGGAAGCCTGCTTCTCCCTCTCTCACTCCCCCTGCTTGTGTTCCCTCTCTGGCTGTGTTTCTCTCTGTCAAATAAATAAAATCTTAAAAAAAAAAAACTTAAAAAAAAAAAACAACCATAGTGATCTGAAGGGGAACCTGAAACGCAGTGTTTATAGTAGCAATGTCCACAATAGCCAAACTACGGAAAGAGCCCAGATGTCCATTGAGAGACGAATGAATAAAGAAGTGGTATATATATACAATGGAATATTACTCAGCCAACAAAAAAAATTGAAATCCTACCTTTTGCACTGATGTGGTTGGAACTAGAGGGTGTTATGGTAAGTGAAATAAGTCAATCAGAGAAAGACAAATATCATATGATTTCACTCATATGTGGAATTTAAGAAACAAAACAGAGGATCATAGGGGAAGGGAGGGAAAAGTAAAATAAGATGAAATCAGAGAGAGAAACAAACCATAAAAGAGTCTTAACTATAAGAAACAAACCAGAGATGGCTGGAGGGGAGGAGGATGGGGGATGGGGTAACTCGGTGATGGGCACTAAGGAGGGTTCATGATGTAATGAGTACTGGGTGCTATATATAACTGGTGATTCATTGACCTCTACCTCTGAAACTAATAATACACTATGTTAATTAATTAAATTTAAATAAAATAAAATTAAGTTTTAAAAAAGAAAACTTATGATGGCTCATCAAGAAAAAAATAAAATTTATTACAGGGCTGAAAACTACCATTTCCAAGTTAAGTGAGGATTTCTTTCTTTATTTTTTTTAAGATTTTATTTATTTATTTGAGAGAGGGAAAGTGAGAGAGAGCATGAAAGGGGAGAAAGTCAGAAATAGAACAGACTCCCCGTGGAGCTGGGAGCCTGATACGGGACTCGATCCTGGGACTCCAGGATCATGACCTGAGCAGAAGGCAGTTGCTTAACCAACTGAGCCATCCAAGCACCCCTAAGTGAGGATTTCATATACAGAATAACATAAAAATCTTTATGATAGAATCTTTATTCATCATTACCTGAATCAGAATTTAACTTTTAACTTAGAATAATGCAGATCAAAATATAACCAAAACTTAAAATGAGAAAGATTTTACCATACAGAAGTGCTATCTGCATGAATAACAATAATGATAATAACTCTTAAGTAATTATGCTGTAACTTAAATTCATTATCATGAATTCTCTTTCTCTAGCTTCACTGACATATAATTGACATATAACAGTAAGTTTAAAGTGTATGACATGCTGATTTGATACATTTATACACTGCAAAATGAGTACTACCATAACATTAGCTAATACCCCCTTCAGGTCACACTGTTACCCCCCTTTTTGCGGGGGGGGGGGATAATGAAAACATCTAAGATCTCTTAGCAGTTTTCAAGTATATAATACAGTGTTATTAACTATAATCACCATACCATACAATAGATCCCCAGAACTTATTTGTCTTATAACTTGAAGTTTATACCCTTTGACCAACATCTCCCATTTACCCTACCCACCTGTTTTGGATAAGCACCACTCTCTAGTTTCTGAGTTCAGCATCTTTAGATTCCACATACGAGTGAGATCATACAGTATTTGTCTTTCAATCTCTGACTTCTTTCAGTTAGCATAATGCCCTTAAGTTTCATCCATTTTTCGCAAATGGCAACAAATATTCATAAGCTTCCTACATATCTGGCAATTTGGGCAGATAAGTCTCTGAGGTCATTTCCAACTTGCTTCTAGTGTTTAAAATACTTCCTCCTAAAAATAATTAATAAATAAATAAATAAATAAAATACTTCCTCCTGGGATGCCTGGGTGGCTCAGTCTTTAAGCATCTGCCTTTGGCTCAGGTAATGGTCCCAAGGTACTGGGTTCAAGCCCTGCATAGGGTTCCCTGCTCCGGGGGGCTGCTTCTCTCTCCCCCGCTTCCCCTGCTTATGTTCCCTCTCTCTCTCTCTCTCTGTGTCTCTCTATCCAATAAATAAATAAAATCTTTTTTAAAAATTAAGTAAATTACTTCCTCCTGAGAGGCTAGAATGCAGAATGTTCAAATATGTAACCATTTCTTTTTCTTAAGAGTCTAAAGAAACCAAAACACAAAAAACAAACAAACAAAAAAGTCTAGTACCCTAGTCAAGCCCTGGTTTTTCAGATTCTTTGCTTTCAAGGGGATAGTATCATGTTTAGTAGGCATGGTTTTCTTTACCAACACTCCTCTCTTCTAGAGTTAGGACCGCTGTTTTACTTCTTAGGGAAGGCAGCATATCATGATGACTAAGGGTGCGAATGTTTGAGTCAGGCTGCTAGAGTTCAAATCCTAACCACGCCTCTAACGGTAGGGTTTTTCTTTGTCCCTCCCTGCTTCCATCTGTAACATGAGGGTAATAATAGTATCTTCCTGACTTGCTCAGGTGTCCCAAGGATCAAACAGTATGAAGTGATTAGCAAGGTCTCTAATATATATTGACTGCTAATAGATTGGCTATTTGTTGCTATTTTGTTTGTTTGTTTGTTTGTTGTTTTGGGAGCCTCAGGTGTACAAAATCATATTAACTGGTTAATCTTTTGTTCATAACCCACTGTCATCATTGGCCCACAGGGTACTCTTTTGTTTTTTTCCTTTTATTTGATTTGTGTTCATTTTTTATTTTTCTATATTAGCTTGTTTAATAGTATATTAGGTTCATACCAACACACTCAACCCTAGGACTAGACTATTACCAATAATTTGCCTCTACTTAAAGCCTCTCACCTTGTCCTCATCTTTAGCTTTGCTCCTCCCAGAGATGACCACCATCTTGAATTTTGTGTTACTCCTAAATACCTTTTTAAAAAACTAAGTTATATACCTATATGGCTCAACATTATATTATTTAATATTGTTGGTTTTGTACTTTAGAATAGGGTACAAAACTTTACATTGTGTTCTAAGACCTTTTTATCACACATTATTTTATTATGATTCATCCACCTTTTTTCATGAGCTCTAATTCATTCATTTTCATTGTTATATGATATACTCTATTGTGTGACCAAACCACAATTCAATTCTCCTATCAATGGGGATTCAATTACTTCCTTTTTTCTTTTTTTTAAACAGTGCTTCCTTTCCTTTCTTCCTTCCTTCCTTCCTTCCTTCCTTCCTTCCTTCCTTCCTTCCTTCCTTCCTTCCTTTCTTTCTTTCTTTCATTTTATTTATTCATTTGACAGAGAGAAACACAGTGAGAGAGGGAACACAAGCAGGGGGAGTGAGAGGGGGAGAAGCAGGCTTCCCCCCCCGATGTGGGGCTCCATCCCGGGTCTCTGGGATCATGACCTGAGCCGAAGGCAGATGCTTAAGCAACTGAGCCACCTAGGCGCCCATGTAGTGTTTTATAGAGGTCTATTAGGTCTAATTCGTTTATAGTGTTGTTAAAGTCTCCCATATTTTTGTCAATTATCTACTTCATTCTAATTATTGAAGATGGAGTCTTCAACTGTTATTGTTTCATTGTATATTTCTCAATGTCTTTCATTTTTCACTTCATGTATTTTAGGTTTCAGGTGTTAGGTACATATGTGTGCATAATAGTTATCTTGCTGATGGATGGACCTTTTATCGTTGCCGAATATCCTTCTATGTCTAGTAACTTTTTTCTCCCTTAAAGTCTGTTTTGTCTGATATTAACACAGCCACCGCAGCTCTGTTGTGGTTGCCGATATGTCATTTCCATCTTTTTACTTTCAATCTTTTTTTATCTTTAATGTACACTGTGTTTCTGGTAGACAGCATATGGTTGGAGCTTATTTTCTTATCCAGTTTCATAGTTTCTGCTTTGTGATCTGATTGTTCAATCTATTCACAATAAATGCCATTATTGATGTAGCTGGATTTATATCTGGCATTTTGGGTTTTGTTTTCTATATTGCTTGTTTGTTTGTTTTTTTTCTATTTCTCCTTTGTTGCTTTCTTTTGCATGGAGTGAAAGTTTCTAGTTTAAAATTTTCACTCTTTTAATGATTCTTCCTCCTACCTTTTGGAGTTATTTTCTTTGTAGTTGCTATAGGGCTTACCATATTTATCTTAATTTATCATAATTTACTTCAGAGCTGTACCAACTTAATTCCAGTGAGATATAGAAACATTGCTTCTATGTACCTCCATTACCTCTTCTCCCATTTGTCTATTATAATTGTTATACATAATACCTCTATATATCTTATAAACCCAACAATACATTTTTATAATTACTACAGTGTATATATATTTTTATATCTTCAAAAAAAGCTGAGAGAAAAAAAGAGAGCAAGTATATATTTATAGTTTATTAACCTCTTCTTTATCATTTTTGTTTCCCTATAGGTCTTCTTATGGATTCAAATTACCAGCTGGTGTTATTTCCTTACTTCAGTACAGCTTTTTCCCCACTCACTTGTTACTATAAAATAGATTACATTTCTCTTTGTTATAGGCTAACAATTACAGACATAGGTTTATGTAATTGCTTTTTAAATTAGCTAAGAGTTAAAAAATGCAGTTATACTGTCTTTTATAATGACACAATTACCTTTCTTGGCAATCTTTGTTTATTTGGTTTTTTTTATTCAAGTTACTGTTGAGTGCCACTAGCTTTCAGTCTGAAAAGCTTCCTCTAGTTTTTCTAGTGGGTTGGCTAGCAAGAGATTCATTTTTTGTTTATCTGAGAATCTTTTTACTTTACCTTCATTTTTCTTGAACGATTTCTCCCTTCAATTGTGCCAAATTTTTCTTTATGTATTTTCATGGTCTCTTACTAGGTATATGAGTGTTTATAATTGTTATGTCTTACTACTGTATTGATCATTTTATTAAGACAAGCATCCTTTTTTGCCTCTTGTAAATTTTTTTTCATCTAAAGCCCATTTTGTCTGATAGCTATCCCTGCCTTCTTTTGGTTACTGTTTGCATTGAATATCTTTTTTTCCATCTTTTCATGCATAATCTATTTGTGTCTTTGGATCTAGAGTGAGTCTCTTAAAGCCATCATATAGTGAGATCATTAATTTTTTTAAATCCATTCTGCCAATCTCCGTCTTTTGATTAGAGTTAATTCCGTTTACATTTAAAGTAATTATTGATAAGGAGGGACTTGCTTCTGTCATTTAGCTACTTAATTTCAATATGGTTTATAGCTTTTTCTTCCTATACTACTGTCTTTTGTGCTTTATTGAATTATTTTTATAGTGAAACACTTATATCCCTTTTTTCTTTCCTTCTGTGTATATTCTATAACTATTTTCTTTGTGGTTACCATGGAGATTACATTTTACATCCTAAAGTTATAACACTATAATTTGAATTTATACTATTTTGACTTCACTGACATACAAAACTTTGCTCCTTTAGGCTTTATTCCCATCCCCTTCAGATATTGATGTCACAAAATTACACTGTTTGTCCAAAAACATAAACTAATAATTTTTTGTTAATGTATTAGTCCTTTAAATTATGTAGAAAACAAAATGTGGTGTTATAAACAAAAGTTACCATAATACCACCTTTTACACTCATAATTGTTTTTTTAAATGGGTATGAATTATGTAGAAAACAAACGGTGGAGTTACAAACCATTGTTACAATAATAGTAACCCACGACTCGTGTTTACTTTTACTGAGATCTTTATTTCTTCCTATTGCTTCAAGTGGGTGTTTCCTTTTATTTCAACCTGCAGGACTCTCTTTAACATTTCTTGCAGGCTGAACTAGCTGTAGTGAATTCCCCCAGCTTTTATTTATCTGGGAGTGTCATAATTTCTCTCTCACTTTTGAAAGATAATTTGGCAGATACAGGATTCTTGGTTTACAGGTGTTTTGTTTTTGTTTTGTTTTGTTTTTCCTTTTTGGCACTTTGAATATATCAGTCCACTACCTTCTGGCCACGAAAGCTTCACATGAGAAATCTGTCGATAACCTGCTGAGGATTCCTTATACGTGATGAGTCACTTCTCTGTTGTTGCTTTCAGTATTCTCTTTATTTCTTGACAGTTTGATTATAGTGTGTCTTAGTATGAGTGTTTTTGAGTGTGTCCCATTCAGAGTTCACTTACTTTTTTGGATATTTATATTCACACTTTTCATCAAACGTGGGGAATTTTTACCACTGTTTCCTCAAATACTCTCTCTGACCTTTCTCTCTTTCTTCTCTTTCTGGGACTCCCACAGTACATATGTTGGTCTACTGATTTGTGTCCCACATGTCTCTTAGGTTCTTCACTTTTCTGCAATCTTTCTTTTCTTGTTTAGATCGAGCCATGTCAATTGTCCTAGCTTCATGCTTGCTGACTCTTTTGCCTGCTCAAATATACCCTTGAACCCATCTAGTGAAATTCTCATTTCTGTTATTGCACTTTTCAGCTCGAATTTTGCTCTCTCTCTTTAAGTGGGCTCCACCTGGAGCCCAACATGAGGCTTGAACTCAGGACCCTGAGATCAAGACTTGAGCTAAGATCAAGAGTCAGAGGCTTAACCAACTGAGCCCTTAGGGGTTCCCAGAATTTCTTTTTAGGTTTTCTATCTCTATTGATATTATCATTTTGTTCATATGTCATTCTCTTGACTTTCTCCATGTCTTCCTTTAGTTCTTGAGCATCTTTATCAAAGTTGTTTTGATATTAAAGTTGTCAAGTAGGTCTGCCAACTGATCTTTCCAAGGAATAGTTGCTTTGGATTTATTTTTTCCTTTGAATGAGCCATGCGTTCCTTGTTTTGGTATGCCTTATGTTGAGAACTGGACATTTGAATCTAATGATGTGGTGACTAGTAATCTGATTCTCTCCCCTATGCAGGGTTTGCTGGGTTTTACTTTGTTTTTTATTGTTTTAGGCTATCTACTGACAGTCTTCCAAGGGTCAGCATAAAGTGTAAACTTAACATCTTCTCAGGTCTTCTCCAAAATTTCACTATTCCCTGGGTATGCACAATGACTTTCTAATTTCCCCATATGTATGGATGGTTTGAATGCCCTTGTCCTAGTCTTGTCTGGCTCCCAAAAGGAGAAAGAAAAAACAAATTAAGGAAGAGAAGGTACCAGCCTCTTAACTTCCCTGAAGCCACTTTGGTCAGAGCTGAAGATCTTGCAGGAATGCAGCAATCGCTGCCCACCTCTGTGTCTTCACCTTGATGACTGAAATAGCAATCATGTTCTAGAACACAGATCTTTGATATTTGGAGGACAGGATCTGTATTGCTCACCATAGCTCCCACCAGCTGCATATAAGCTTCTCCTACAACTCCTCCACTCCCTGCCATGGAGTGAGGGTGGCAAATGGGTGCCTGTCACTGAGCTAATTGCTGAAATTGACTGATTATTAACCCCAGTTTGCCATCCAAGTCTTCTGGAAGTTGCAAGCCCTCAATAGATTCCAGAGTTCCAAATATTTATATCAGATAGATTACATCAGGGTGATTGTTACCTAAGTGAGGAGACAGATCCCTGGTGTTTCCTACTGTACCATCTTCCTAAAAACCTTCACCTTCATTTTTGATGGTTTTGCTACATCTAATATCTTGGTTAACAGGTTTTTCTTTTTTTTTTTTTTAAGAATTCTATCTATCTATCTATCTATCTATCTATCTATCTATCTATCTATCTATCATCTATTTATTTAACAGAGACAGAGAGAGCACAGCAGGGGGAAGCAGCAAACAGAGGGAAAGAGAGAAGCTGAGCAGGGAGCCTGAAAAGGGACTTGATTCCAGGATCCTTGGACCTGAGCTGAAGGCAGATGCTTAACCGACTGTGCCACCCCGGTGCCCCAGTTAACAGGTTTTTCTTTCATTCAGCATTTTAAATGTCATCCCACTGCCTCCTGGTCTTCATTTTTTTTCTGGTAAGAAATCAGATATTCATCTTATTAGGGTTCCCTTGCACATAATGTCATTTTTCTCTCTGATTTTGATCATTTTTTACTCTGATGCATATGGGTGTGGATCTCTTTATCTTAGTATTTGTTGGGCTTCTTGAATTTGTAGATGAGTGTTTTTCATCAAATGTGTGGGATTTTCACCCATTATTTCTTCAAAAATTTTCTAAGTTTATTTTGTTAGTAATCTCTACACCGAAGATGGGGCTTGAACTCATAACCCCAAGACCAAGAATCAGTCAGGCACCCCTTCCAAATATTTTTCTGCTCCTCTCTCCCTCTCCCCATCATTCCTATTGCTCCTTCCTTCTTCTGGTACTTCCATCATGCATATACTCATATGTTTAGAGGTATTAAGTCTCTCTGAATCTCTGTTCATTTTCTTCCTTCTTTGTTCTGTCTTTCAGATTGTGTGATATATCTTCAAGTTCACTGATATTTCTTCCGCAAGTTCAAATAACCGTTGAGCTTCTCTAGTGAATTTTTCATTTTAATTATTGCATTTTATACCTCCAGAATATCCTTTCTAAAAATTTGTACCTCCTTGATATTTTCTTTTTGATGGGATATTGGTCATCATTCCTTCCTTTAAGCATGGTTTCCATTCGTTCTTTGGAAGTAATATTTATTTAGCTTATTTATAACAAATGCTTTTAAGTCTTTTTAATTCTGACATCTGGTCCTTCTCAATTTCTGTTGCCTCCTTCCCCCCATCTCCTCCCACACCCTCCATACAAGTTACACTATCCTATTTTTTTGCATGACTCGTAACTTTTTGTTGAAAACTGGACATTTTAGATTATATATATTGCAGGATCTTTGGACACTGATTCTGGTGACCCACCCATCCCTTTTCCAGGCTTGTTTTGATTGTTTTTTTACTGACTTATTTTTGATTGACTAAATTTAGTGGAGTTAATTTTGCCTTCAGGGTGAATGAAGTCTCTGATTTCTTAGAAGGTGTAGCCTTGAGCATGCACGTAGTCACCTGGGGTGACAACTTCTAACAGGTCTTTCCCTATTTCCCTGACTTCTTTGTTAAACTATCAGCCTTTGCTGGTGTCAAACCCAGATGTTAGCTCCAGGGCAATGGATTCCTCTTTGCTCTGATGATGTCCGAGGGCCTAAATTGCTCTGTAGTCTCATCCAATTAGATCCAGGCCTTTTTGCAAAAGTTTTTGAGCCTAGTCTTTGAGGCTTGTTCAGACCCCAGAAAGGGCTCTTTTTTTTTTTTACCCTTTTCCCTCTCTGATAAATAACCTAGCCTAAAAATAACTTAGTTTGTTCCCTGGTGAAGCTACCAGCCCTTTAATTTTTTACCAGGAAATTTTCCATTGTCTTTGAGAGTTCCCTTAGTCCTTAACTTCCCCACACTCTTCCAGATAAAATCAGTTCCTTTGGGGAGGGCTTCAGAGTTCTGTTCTTATGGCTTTCTCTCCCCTGGGTGGGTGGGTGGGGGGAATCTACGTCACTCCTCTGTAGCTAGGGGTGTTAGGGGCCATGATCTGTTTCTCTAGGGTTGACATGCCTACTTTATGATTAGAACTCAATTGAGATGGTAGACTCTGGTCTCCCTGGCTTGCGTCTCCTGGCATGGGAACTTCACTCTGTGAGCATCTAGGAAGAGGGTGATCAGAGTCCTAGTAGTCTCGGCCTGCTGCACCATCCTGAATGGGAGCTAGGTGGAGGGAGTCCTAACTTTTTGGAGGCACTTGCCTGCAGATTAACTTGTCTAACACAAATGTAGGGGGTATGAGACATAGTGCCCCTCCTTGGGAGATACCACAGAACTTGAGGGGTATTGGAAGGAGAGTGAGCATGGTCTTCTGGGCCATACCCACTCAGAATGGAGTTTCTGTAGCACCGAGCTGTGTGTGAGGTGGCGGCAATGCTGGTGGCTTAAGGAAAGAGTAAGTCCCGGTGTAAATGCCACCAGGCTCTGAATGTGTGTGTTTTTGAAGTGAACATGACCTCAAGATTTATTGTCTTCATAATATAACAAAATATGAAGCTTAGAACTGGATCACTTGGCCCTTTCTCTTATCTCCTCCCAGCTCAAGATGCTTCCGTCTCTTAATAGCCAGTATTCTCTTAGATCTGCAACTGGGCTCAACACTGAAGCCTCAGCACAATCTTTGTGATTTCAGCCTTCTTCCGGAAAATTGGCTTATTCTGCCCACCATAGCCACTCTGCTTCCTGTCATGACGCCACTTTCCCTGGGCATAAAGAGAACCTCTGCCTGTCTTGTACTGTGTCACTTTGTGGGGCTGGTGCTTGCCACCCTTCTTGTAGAAAGTCTGGCGGGTTTTAGGAATGTTCACTGTATTTGTGAGAGCGCTACTAGCATGGGGAAAAAAAGCCAGGTTCTTAATGTTCTTTCAGAGATTTAGATTTTTTTGAATGTTTCATTTGCTGTGTGACCTTAAGACAATTTGAGAGACCTGGAATCGTTTTTTTTTTAACCAGTCATGGTAGTTAGGGTGACCATGTAGCCATTCCAGAACTCATCTATTTCTTGCTAATATTGTACAGTTTGTCTCACCAAAAATAGTTTGAAAGAACGGATTTTATTCCTATCCCTTAGGATACTTTAAAAATGAAAATTTTATTATCTCAAAACCCCAAATACTATGAATTTAGACAAGAATAAAAATTCTCAATAGATTTTGAGTTTAAAAAATATTTATCATTCAGAAAAAATCTCAGAATAAAACACATCCAAGGTAAAAAAGATATCAACACATGGAATTATAAGAGCAAACTTTTCCATTATTTAAAGTACAATAATTATAACTGGGTTTTTTTTTCCTTGTTTATAAACCAGTTTGCTTTTTGATATTTTTCTTTCACATTGAGGACTATATTTTAATACACAATATATAAAATCATAATGCCCAGAAACACCAGTTACCATCAGGAGAGCAATGTTCTTTGCTCATTGCTTATCCAATTTACATCGTTGCTAATACCAGGAAGAGTAATCATCAAGAAGATTTAGAGATCTGCTCTTTTTCCTTTAAATGCTATTCATGGATGGCTGTCTTTTAAAAATTCTGGAACATAAATGGGAGTTTTCTTTTTATAGATCATATGGACTTTTAAGTATACTGTTTCATGTTGCTTACCACTGACTTTATAAAAGCCACAGGTGTTGAGCATGTGTGTATAATATTTTTAATAGCAAGAGATGATCAGAGACTATTAATTGAACCAAAAAAATCCGTATCAAGGGAAACTTTCATTTGCTTTTACCATTTCTGTTACACTTCTAAGAAAGGAATTACACATATTATAGTTAAGAGAATTAAAAAGATCTCATGTACTTGGACTTCCAGATAAAAAGTGTCGCTAATAATTTTAAAACACCACTGTTTCTTTACTGCGATGACAATTATTTTTAGTTCACGACAGATATATAGTTACTAAACATTTAAATTATTTTACAGAATTTTAAAACTTATGTAACTCGAAATTTAACGGTTCAAACTATGCAGCGGCTCAAAGTAAAGTTTATATTTCTACTATAACCAAGTATAAAAAGAATGGCAACTAATTCCGTCCTAATTCAGAAACCCATTTTAAAGAATCTGAGAACAACAGCTTAAATGTAAACTGCCAACAGGGAACAGATGACCACTTTTCACGGATATCTTACAGATTTCTGCAGGGTTTGGAAGTTAGGCTAGTGTTCAGTCATTTGTTAAGTCCCTTCTAAGTCTAAATTCTATGATTTTACAGTTTTCCTAACAGTTTTATTAAGAAAGTTATTTCTTCTCACCATTATTGCCAGATTACATCATCACACGTAAATGGACATGTTAGTATGTTACTGTATGTGCTTAAAATAAACATCGCCTCCAGAATACAGTGCGGTCCCCATCAGTCTCCCCTAGTTTGTTCCAGACTGAGACCGTGTCCAGTTGCTTCACACTGAGTTTCGTCATGCTTGAACAAGACCTATTTCCCTCACTTGGCAAATGTAATAAGCAATACAGTAGACAAAATGAATCTTTAAAAGTCACCAAATGTTACGTTTCATACTCAGAAATAACCACCTAAACTCAAATTCCCGATGTTAGACTGTGATAATGTACTTAAATGCAAACAGCTGGTATACATGCTCCTTGTTCAGTTCTCTCCAGCAGCGATTTAAAGAAAAGAAACTCCAGGTTAAACGATAATGCTAAGATGCTAAGTAATTAGGATTGCCACTTTTACAATTCCATGTTGGAATCTTGGTTTTGGGGACACACACACACACATACACACACACTTCCTGACAATAAGATATATGCTTTGCAAGACGCTTACTCACATATCCTCCAGGAATTGCTAGACAGATGAAATACAAAACCAAACTGCTTCGTGGGTTTCCAAAACAGTGATGAGATCCATGAATAAATAGAAAATATCCTCTGATTCCTTAGAGTTAGTTCTATATCTGAACATATATCAGAACATAAACTTCAAGTAATCTTCTGAGTGTAACTTTCTTAGTTTTGAAATACTGGTTCATAAAAAATCAAGGTATTACCCACTGGCCGCATAGCAGTGAATCACGCTGAAAACCACATCTACAGAAGACACTTTTGAATGCCACTGTTTCATATTTTTAATACTGCCTTAAAAGGCCCTGTTACTCTTCAACTGTCTCAGCGTACTTTGAAACATAAAATAACTATAATTCGAACAATTATTCCAAATCTAAGTAGACAATTCCTAAGGCAGTATTTGTTTACTCAGAACACATGTGCATTTCAAGTACGTAACTAAAGCTTCTCCCAAAGTCAGAATACAACCCATAGTTTGAACAGAAACTTCCGTGTTTAAATTTCAACATTCAGTAACATGAACAGTACACGTTAGATAGCTCTGGAATACAAGTCGCTCATTTAAGTGAATGGGATATCATTTCTAAGTGTGTTAAAAGGGAAGAAACCCTTTTTTATGTGAAGATGTGACCAAAATCGACTGGTCATATTATGGCACAAATCGAACTCCAGTGACACAACACATCTGTCAGAGATGTGGATACCGACGTAACAACAGTTGGGAACTAGATGCTCCTTAATGTTGGGGATAATGAAAGAAAAAGACATACTGTGGATCAGGCCCCCATCTTTATTATTTTATTAATAACAATGCCTACTTTACTGAAGAATGTCTCTCCACTGGAGATGTGCTTCTAATTGAATAATGCTAGAGAGTGGGGAAAAAAGACGGACCTACCTATAAAAATTCATACTTATTTACTCATATTGAATAGGCACAGAATGACTCTTCATTTCCTCATCTGAAGACAATCAATTTATTTTTTTAAGTGTTGACTAGTCAATTTATCTTTGACAAGTGATTAAGAAAGATAAACAAATCTTCTGACGTTACAAATAAGAATATGTGAATAAGAATATATATATTCTCAGAAGTTACATCTCATGATCTGACCTAGACTTCTGACTTACAATGTAACTAAATTCTTTGAATAACCCAAATTAATTTTAAATTTTAAACTTAAATTGTCCTTGCTATACACTGTTCACATTCACTTTACTTTTCATTTTTACATTTCTATAAATACCCAAAAAACAAAATGCCTCAATTTGAAACCAACTTACATTGAAGTTGAGGTTAGTTTATAACTTTTAAGATATTTTGTTAAAATGTAAAAACCCTGAAATTACAAACAAAAAAATGTACAATTTTATAGTATATATCTAATTTATTTTTTAAAAAAATATTCTGAATTGTTTTTATACAAGTAATCAAGTGTTATTTTTTCAAATGAAACTCCTTTATAGGCTGGAAGAGGGTGTGTGGTATTGCCCCATTAAAAACCAATACAAACATCATGTTTCTATGCAGGAACTTCAACTATTTCAAAGTAGTCGTTTGGCAAAATCACGTAACCTCTCTCTGATATGTCGTCCTTCTCCTTCTGGAAGTGAACAACCTCCTTTAATTTTTCAAGCTGTCGTTCCTGTCTTCTGCATCGCTGCTGTGCAGTCTTGAGCTTCTTTCTGAGCTTTTCAACTTGTTGTTCTAGCTGATGAATCCTTTTTCTCTGGTGCATTGTATCCTCGACAGTATAGTTGTGGTCACAGAAAACCGAGAGATTATCAGGGGTCTGAAGAGGAGGCATTAGTAATCCAATAGCAGCATCAACCTGGGAAATGGGGGGTGTTAAAGGAGGCGGGGGAAGCTGTTCTTGTGGCTCCAGAAGATCTTCCTTCTACAACAATAATGCAGAGTAAGTTCAAGTTTAGTGACTACAAATAACAGCTTAAAAGAATCCACCTGTGGAATTTAAGAATGACATTTTTACAAATTGGACAACCTAGAAGAAATGGTTAAATTTGCAGAAACATACAATCTTCCAAGACTGAATCAGGAAAAAACAGAAAATATGAATAGACCAATTATCAGTGATAATACTGAAAAGGTAATCAAAAAACTCCACAGACAAAAGTCCAGGACCAGATGGTACACTCTACCAAATATTTAAACAGTTAATAGTTTTTCTCCTCAAAATAATCCAAAAAATAGAAAAGAAAGGACTTCTAGGGGCACCTGGGTGGCTCAGTTGGTTGAATGACTGCTTTTGGCTCAGGTCATGATCCCGGAGACCCGGGATCGAGCCCCACATCGGGCTTTCTGCTCGGCGGGAAGCCTGCTTCTCCCTCTCTCACTCCCCCTGCTTGTGTTCCCTCTCTGGCTGTGTGTCTCTCTGTCAAATAAATAAATAAAATCTTAAAAAAAAAAAAAAAAAGACTTCTAAATATATTCCATGAGGCTAGGATTACCCTGGTATCAAAAACAAAGACACTCCAACAACAACAAAAAACCAGGCAATATCCCTGCTGAACACAGATGCAAAAATAAATATGAGCATATCGGACAATACTTTAAAAGAAACATTCATGATGATCAAGTGGGATTTATTCCAGGGATGCAAGGATGGCTCTATATCTATAAAACAAGGGGGGACACTACATCACCAAAACAAATGAGAAAATCATACGGTCATCCCAGTAAATGCAGAAAAAGCATGTGACAAAATTCGACATCCATTCATGATAAAAAGTCTCAACAAAGTTGCCTTAGAGGGAACATACCACAAAATAATAAAGGTCATATATGAAAAATCCACAGCTAACATCACACTCAGTGGTGAAAAACTGAGAGCTTTTCCTCTAAGATCAGAAACAAGACAAGATGTCCACTCTTACTACTTCCATTCAACATAGCACTGGAAGTCCTAGCCAGAGCAATCAGACAAGAAAAATAAATAAAAAGCATCCAAATTGGTAAGGAAGAAGTAAAACTGTCATTATTTGCAGATGACATGACATTATATTATATATAGAAAACCCTAAAGAATCCAACAAAAAACTACTAGAGGTAATACACGAATCCAGTGAAGATGCAAGATACAAAATTAACATATGGAAAGCAACTGTGTTTCTATATACTAACAATGAAGTAGCGAAAGAGTAAGAAAACAATTCCATTTGTAATTGTGCCAAACAGAATGAAACACCTAGGAATAAACTTAACCGAGGTGAAAGACCTATACTCTGAAAAGTGTAGAACACTGATGAAACAAATTGAAGATGTCATAAATAAATGAAAAGATATATACCATTTTCATGGATTGGAAGGATTAACATTGTTTGTTTTAGAGATTTTAATTATTTGTTTGACAGAGAGAGAGGGCACAAGCAGTAGCAGGCAGAGGGAGAAGTAGGCTTCCCTTTGAGCAGGGAGATCGATATGGGGCTCAATTCCAGGACCCTGGATCATGACCTGAGCTGAAGGCAGCTGCTTCACCGACTGAGCCCCCCAGGTGTCCCAAGAATTAACATGGTTAAAATATCCATACTACGCAAAGCAATCTATAGACTTAATATGCAATCCCTATGAAAATTCCAACAGCATTTTTCAAAGAACTAAAAAAAATAGTCTTAAAATTTGTATGGAACCACAAGGGACCCCAAATAACCAAAGCACACTTACAAAAGAAGAATAAAGCTGGAGATATCACAATCTCAATTTTCAAGATTTACTACAAAGCTGCAGAATCAAAACTGGCACAAACGGAAACACAGATCAAGGGAATAGAACAGAGAGCCCAGAAATAAACCCATGCTTATATGGTTAGTTAATCTACAACAAAAGCGGTAAGACTGCATAATAGGGAAAAGACAGACTCTTCAATAAACGGTGCTGGAGAAACTAGTTACATGAAAAAGAATGAAAATGGACCTCTTTTTATACACCATACACAAAACTAAATTAAAAATAGATTAAAGACTTCAATGTGAGACCTGAAACCATAAAAAATCCTAGAAGAAAACATAGGCAGTAATTTCTTTGAGATCAGCCTTTGCAACATTTTTCTAGACATATCTCCTCAGGCAAGGAAAACTAGAACAAAATACACAACTGCGACTACACCAAAATAAAAAGCTTTTGCACGGGGCAGGAAACCATCAACAAAATTAAAAATGCAACCTAGTGTAGGGTGCCTGAGCGGCTCAGCCGAGTAAGTGCTCCACTCCTGATTTCGGCTCAGGTCATGACCTCAGGGTTGTGGGACTGAGTCCTGTGTTGGGTTCTGTACTCAGCAGGGAGTCTACTTGAGATACTCTGTTTTCCTCTGCCCCTCCCCCACGCACAATCTCTCTAGAATGAATCAATCTTTAAAAAAATAAAATTAAATAAAAATAAAAATAAAAAAATGACATGTGGGACACCTGCGTGGCTCAGCCAGTTCAGCATCTGTGTTCGGCTCAGGTCACGATCCCAGAGTCCTGGGATCAAGTCCCAAATCAGGCTCATTGCTCAGCAGGGAGCATGCTTCTCTCTTGGCCTGTCACTCCCCCTGCTTGTGCTTTCTCTCTTTCTCCCTCATTCTGACAAATAAATAATAAAAAAAAACATGCAACCTATTAAATGCAAAAAGTTATCTGCAAACAATGTATCTGATAAGGAGTTAATAACCAAAATATGTACAGAACTTATACAATACCACACCAAAGAAATAAATAATCCATTACAAAAGGGCAGAGGACATGAACATCTCTTCCAAAGACCTACAGATGGCCAACAAACACATGGAAAGATGCTCAACATCACTAATCATCAGGGAAATGAAAATCTGAGCCACAATGAGTTATCACTTTATATCTGTCAGACTGCCTACTATCAAAAAGATAAGAAACAGCTGTTGGTGAGGATATAGAGAAAAGGAGACCCTCATGCACTATTGGTGAGAATGCAAGTTGGTGTAGTGACTGTGGAAACCAGTATGGAGGTTTCTCAAAAACTTAAGAATAGAATCACCATATGATCCAGAAATTCCACTACTGGGTATTTACCCAAAGAAAATGAAAACACTAATTAGAAAAGATATATGGACCACCATGTTTACTCAATTATGTACAACAGCCCAGATATGAAAGCGACCCAAGTGTCCGTTAATACGTGAATGGATAGAGATGTTGTGTATGTGTGTGTGTGTGTGTAGAGAGCATACATATATATCTATACATACATATACATGTACACACACATACACACAATAGAATATTATTCAGCTATAAAAAAGGATGAGCTCTTGCCATTTCGCAACAACATACGTGAACCTAGAGGGTATCATGCTAAGTGAAAGAAAGCCAGAAGAGACAAATACCATGTGATTCGACTTATATGTGAAATCTAAAAAAACAAAACAACTGGGGTGCCTGGGTGGCTCAGTTGGTCAAGCAACTGCCTTCGGCTCAGGTCATGATCTTGGAGACCCGGGATCAAGCCCCGAGCCCCACATCGGGCTTTCTGCTCGGTGGGAAGCCTGCTTCTCCCTCTCTCACTCCCCCTGCTTGTGTTCCCTCTCTGGCTGTGTTTCTCTCTGTCAAATAAATAAAATCTTTAAAAAAAAAAAAAAAAACTGAAAAAAGAAACAAAAAAGGAGAAATAGACCCATAAATAATAGAGAACAAAGTGACGATTGCCTGAGGGGAGAGGGTGAGGGGTGGCGGGATGGAAAAAGTTGACAGAGGGAGGTACAGGCTTCCAGTCCTGGAATGAACAAGACACAGGGATGAAAGGTACAGCACAGAGAATATGGTCAGTGGTGTTTTTGTTTTGTTTTGTTTTGTTTTTAAGATTTTATTTATTTGACAGAGAGAAACACAGCCAGAGAGGGAACACAAGCAGGAGAAGTGAGAGAGGGAGAAGCAGGCTTCCCGCTGAGCAGGGAGCCCGATGTGGGACTCGATCCTGGGTCTCTGGGATCATGACCTGAGCCAAAGGCAGTCGCCCAGGTCGGTCGTGTTCTAATAGCCTTACACAGTCACAGCTCGTAGCTCCCGCGTGGTAAGCACAGTATCACATGTGGATTGTCTAATCAGCATGTTGTACGCCTGAAACTAATGTAACATGATCAGGTGCCAGCTACACTTTGATTGAAAAGACAGAATACTAAACTTTTTTTTATGTGTGAATCCTTGAAATAGGAACATTCTAAAGTGAGAAAACAATTTAAGTTTTAATTATACCTTTCCATCTGAAGTAGAAATGGGATGCAAGGAAGAGAGAGAATAATTGAAAAGATTTAATTAAATACTAAGCACTTAAAACTGAGGGGGAAATACTTTGAAACTGAATGGTCCCTGATAAAGAAAACCGGAAACTCATCAACATATGTGTAGGGGTAGTGAGTAAATACAAAGTAAAGTAAATTACACAGCCAGACTGACTTTCTTAGTGCGAAGATGTTTTAACTTTAACAAACTGCACTTTGTATTTTTAAGAAGTATATCAGGGTTAATAGTGGTTATCTACAAGTGATGGTTTCCAGTAACATTTATTTTCTTTGGGCGCCTGGGTGGCTGCTCAGTGGCTTAGAGCCTCTGCCTTCGGCTCAGGTCCTAATCTCAGGGTCCTGGGATCGAGGCCCACATCGGGCTCTCTGCTCAGCAGGGAGCCTGCTTCCTCCTCTCTCTCTGCCTGCCTCTCTGCCTACTTGTGATCTTTCTCTCTGTGTTAAATACATAAATAAAAATGTTTAAAAAAAATTTATTTTCTTTATATTACTCTGAACTTTCCACAATAAAAACATTAATTTTATAGATTAATAGAAAGCCCTGTATTTTAAAACACACGTTACCTTGTCATGTGGCTCAGTACAGAGAAATATCGTAGGGACGGCATTCTCTTTCAGCAACTTGTTGTTGCATTCCCTCTTAAAGCAGTCCGGAGTAAAGTGTTCTGAACAGATACTGCTATACTTGGTGGGCTTGAAGTTTTTCCTTCGGACAGCTGCCTCCCATTTTTTGCAAAGACTGGGTCGAGTAAGAGGAAACCTAAGAAGAGAGAATTCAGTTCTCTGACCTTCTTTTAAAAGGAAAAAAAAAGCACATCCATACTTTCCTGATTAGGAAAGAACTCTCATATTGGTGTTAACAAGCTAAGGGACATCTGATTAAAACACAAGGTCTGCTACCTTTTTTTTTTTTTTTTTGGCAGTTTTTGGCTGTGCCTCTATTCACCTTAGTTAGGAAGGTACTTATTTTAAAGATCCTTTAAATAAAGTGACCACCCACTAGCGTGTGATGTTAAGTTGGCCCTCTCAGCATAGAATTCTTGTTTTTTTATAAAAGCAGTATTTGGGGGTGTTTTATGTATCACTGAATTTTACTCCTGAAACCAACATTGCACTTTATGTGAACTAATTAGAATTTAAATAAAAATTTTAAAAAATAAAAAGCATTATTTTTTATAGGACTCTTTTGATCAGAGCAGTTACAAGAATGTCAGACACAATAATATATACAATTTCAACAGGACAGGCTGATAAAAATTTACAAAATGTAAAAATATACATATTAAAAGTCAGTCATGCAAACAGATGCATGCAGTGGAAAGAGGAGACGCGAAGGCAAGGGACGGGAGGTGGGAAGGCAAGGGACGTGTGCAGTGATATTGCTTGTCTTCCGGTGGTACAGTAAATAACTTCCACTAACCGATACAGGTATCGCACACACATCTAAATTAAATATATAAGGGTGATTGGTGTATCTCCTCTACCTCATTTATTAGTGTTTGACTTTTTATGTCAAAGACACGAAGAGGTCCAAGTAAAATTCATACTAAAGGGTGAATCCGTACCGTTTGCTTTTTTAGCAATGAAAACAAAATTGCATGTTTATATCTACATAATGCAAAAAAGGTTCTAGTTCTTTTAGGACTAGTGTGACAAATAAGAATTAATCAAGTTATAGTCAAATCATAACGATCTATTTAAAATTTCATTCATTTATTTGTTTATATAATATGTTTGGAGAAAACTGGAATTGAAAGGGAGTGGTCTGTTTCATAAACTTGGATATCCAAGTCTCTCCCCAGGTTTGGGAAGTTCTTATTTATTTTATAATTTTTAAAATTTTTATTGATTTATTTGTCTTCCAATTTGTTTTTAATTCCAGCATAAGAATATTATTTATCTTAATTTACCTCAAAATCAACTGGCCCAGATAAAGGGGCTACTTTTCCAGGTCAAGTACTTAGTGAACTGGGGAGACTAGAAAGAAGTCAAAGGATGTTTCTACTCTATGTTCCAGTTTCTCTTCCATGTAAGGCATGCTGCAGCCTGACTCTGCTGTCATAAAGAACTACCCAATCTTTGGGAAAGTTCTTTTCTTTGCCCAGAACAGCTGCTGCCACAGGGCCACTACGTCAGAACGGGTACAGGTAAATGTAGCCCGAGAAGATCCGTGCTGGACACGGCCTCCGGAAACACAGGCTGCGGTAGCAAGCAGGCAAACTTCAGCCCCTTGTACCTCCCGTCTCAAGCAGCACAGAATGCTCACGCTGTTTATGGAGTTCTGTCAAGATTACTTCCCATCCAGTCCTCCAAAAGACGGTTCTTTATAGGTAAGAATGAGAGGCGGGTGAGCTCTTCCTTGGATTCAATCATTTCGCAGCAGCAGAAACTAGTTCTGATGTGTGAATGCCACCCTTAGTTTCTTTCCCACATTTTCAGATTCTTTGTGAGATGGCGTTAGAAGTGGGGTTTGCGGGGAGTGGGCTGTATGTGCCTGTGTCACCACCTTCTGATCTATGTCTACACTTTCAAACAACTGGAAGTCGATTCACCAGCTTTCAGAAATCCCAATAAATAAATTAGTAATACCAGGATATAGTTAAGTAGATCCTGACGTGTTTCCTCTAGTCCCCGAGGTGGAGGGCAGGGGTGGGGGGGGACACGCACCAACACTCAGGGTCTATGTTGTAGGGCCTCTCTCATATCAAACATGGCATGCATCTACATCCCCTGCTAAACACAAACGACCCCCCCCAAAATTTTTAAGAAATATTTAACTATTTGCTTTTGTGATCATTCACCTACAAATACTCCCTCTAGTTTACCGTGGGTTCTAACTGCTCAGCTCTCACGTATTCAGTCGGGGATCCTCGCACAACAGGTCCCTGTGAATGTAGTGAGTTTTGCAGACGCGCGAGCATCCTCAAGGCATTCCCAGCTCTGCAGTGTCCGCTCCCTCTCTCTCCCCCTGCAGCCGCTATGCACACACAGTGCTGGGCGCTGGGGACACGGCCTTCTCCAGGGCGTCCCGGCCGTCCGGGATGCCCACCCGGGCTCGCTAGGACCCCCGCCGGGGCAGCGCGCTTCCGTGCACGCGGTCCTCCCCGCGCCCGAACACGGAAGGTCCCACAAGCTCCTCCAGAACGTGGGAGGGCCCAAGGTCAGCTCCCACAAACCGGGAACACGGCCTGCCCACACCCTGGCCGACTCTCAGCCCCGAGCTACCCCGGGGCTGGCCTCGCGTCCGCAGCGACGGTGGAAAAGCGGCTCTGTCCCCGTGAGGGTCTTCGTGTCTGTTTCAGACTCACTCCCACGGCCGCAGCCGGGCGCCCCGCCGCTTCGAGGGCCTCACGACCACGCGGGACAGCGGGACAGCGCTCCGGGGCATCGAACACGCCAAGCCGAGGCGGCGGGCGGCCCGCGAGCTCGAGAAACGGCCACCGCGGCGACGCGCGCCGGGAACGCGCAGCCCTGGGCGGTGGTGCGCGAGCTCCCACCCGGGGGCGGGTACGCCCAGCGCTCGCGGCCGCGGAGACGGCGGGTAGGGCCCGGCCGTGCCCCGCCCCTGCCCCGCCCCGCCCCGCCCCCGCCCCGCCCCGAGGTCTCGCGCGGACACGCGCCTGGCTCCGCCCCCGAGCCCAAACGGCCGCGCGCCCCCACCCGAGCTGGGGCCAGCCCCGCGAGACGCGCACGGTACTTACTTGTGGAAAGAAACGGGCTTATCCTTATCATACCGGTTCTTGCAGCCGTAGGCGGAGCAGGACTGCACCATCCTTCCGGTCTTCAGCCGCTTCACTTCTGCCGCTACAGCAGGCAGAAGCTGCTATCAGTGTCGCCGCGCCGGGGTTTGACACCCTCGCCTCTTCTGTAGCTTTGGCCAGCAGTCGCAGTGGTGATAAGCGCACTCCGGTTGACTATTGTGCCCGTTTTGTTGTTTGCATTAGCAGAAGGACCACAGCCATCGCCCGTCTCCCATCTCCAAGATGGCGGATGCAGCTTCAACCTCAGCTCTCGCGAGGAGTTTGTCTCGCTGTCTCTGATTAGCCTCGAGGTCAGAGGTGGCGTTCCTTGGGAAGCAGGCCATTGGCTAAGGCCCGGCGTTGCGGAAGTGGGTGGGGCTTCGAGCTTCCGGAAGGGAGAAAGGCAGAGTTTGGGCGGAGAGGCGAGGGGCGGGGACCCGGGCGTGAGGGTGCGGTCGGACCCCGCCACCTGTGCGATTTCCTGGTGTTCATTTATCGGGATGGTTCGGGGGGGCAGCGCGGTCTTTGGCCCTGGTGGCCTGAAGGAAGGCAGGCGTTAAAGCTGAGGTCGTTGGGCAGTCTTCCCATGTCCTTAGAAGGGCAGCCACGGATGGTGTGACTCGAGAAAGTGCGGACCCTCCCACGCCGCCAGCCCTCATCCCGACTACCTGTCGCTGCAGCTCTCGCAAAGGCTCTGGGCGATCTTGGCGCCAGATTTTAGCACTGAGAGAAGGCACACAGCCTCACTTGTGAAGGCTTCCATTGCCGTCGTGTCCTGCAGGTGCTCTCCCACCGTCTGCCTCCCCTCGCGTGCACCTGCCCTTTGTGGACCCGAGCGCGGACTCTGGGGAGCGGGCTGTTGACAAACCCCGCGGCTCTGCTATACTTGTCCTGCCCCACTCTCCCCCAGCCCCCCTCTTAAATCCTCATGTTTCCCCAGGGTTCCAGCCTCTGCCCTCCTCTGACTCTAAACCCCCAAACACCCTGCTGCTTACATTCAATAAAATGCTATGATTTCCTAAACCTATTTCTTATGTAAATTTATCTGCCTTCGGATTATCACCCGTGAATTATCTATTCATTTGCTTAAACCGGAAACCTTAGTTTTTGTTCTCACCTTCTACATCAGTTTGATGGCCAAGATAATTATATAGAATAAGTAAATACTTAATGAACCCACCCCTCTCCATCTCTTCATTTGTTCCTCTCCCCCCCCCCCTTCATCTCTTTTCATTGTTCTTGATCAGGCCCTCAAACCCAGGCAACAGCCCCTGACTGCCCATCTCCAGTTTTGCTTCTCCAGTCTTTCCTCCACATTAAGTAATTGCCATAGACCTGTCCACACCGTTCAGAAGCTACCTCCGCTCCTGGATAAAAATTCAGACTTCTTAGGGTAAATCATAAAGCCCTTGAGGACCAGCTACCTCTGCCTTTTCACCGTCATCGCCACCCTCTTTAACTCTTTCCTAGTATTATATTTTACACAGGACAGGCATTCTCCTGACTCCTAAATAGGCTGTTTTCTCTTCGTCTGAAATGTCCTCTGGTCTGCCCACCCAGGATGTGGCCTCAGTGGTTATGTTTCCTAACAAGCTTTCCTTATCCTCTTTTTCTTAAGCTCCCCAACTGAGGCACCTCCCTTGTTCCAATGAAAACTTGCACTGAACCTCTGTCTTGATCTTGAACTGCACTGTAATATCTGTCCTTGTCCCACTGCGTCTTACTTAGCCTGTGACCCCAGCAGCTTGCAGTGTCTGGCATAAATTAAGCATCTAGAAAATGTTTGTTAAATCAACTGAGCCCAGAAAGCTTGTGCCTAAAATAATTTCAGAGCCATATCCATTTACCAAATACTACAGTAATAGTTTATTAGCATTTCCAGGGGTAAACAGGCAGTAATTTCCTCTGTGGTTGCTGTCAGTAAGGATCAGAATGTGATAACTGCTTGTGAACTGAAAAGTGTATTTTAATCAAGAGTTCACTGAAATTCTTTACTCATCAATTAATTCAGCAAATATTTACTAAACATTTGCTAGGTTCTAGGGGCGTGGGATACACGTGAATAAGACAAAGATTTTTGCCCTCATGGAGCTAATATTCTAGTGGAGGTTGGAAGAGGCAGGCAGAACATATGACCATTCGACGTGTTAAAAGGTGCAAGAGCTATGTGGCGGTGAGGGCGGGTTGCAATTTTAACAGGGTAGGCCTGACAGAGGAAGTGACTCAAGCTAAGACTTGGAATGGGCAAGAGTGAGCTTGGAGGGTGTCTGTGGGAAGAGCCTTGCAGGCAGAGGGAATGGCTAAGGCAAAACTCCCGGGGCTGTCCCCAGCCTACACAAAGAACAGTAGAGGGGCCTGTGTGGCTGGAGCAGAGTGAGCTGGGCGGGGCAAAGGGGGGTGGGGGAGGATGACGACGAAGAGGAAATAGGATGAGGTTATAGAGGGGCTTTGAGCTAGTGCAAGGTGGAAAACATGCTTTCAGCCGAGTAGTGATCAGTCTTTTTAAGGGATCCCTCTGCTCTGTTGAATATGGAAAGCCTGGGCATCTTAGAGGCAGGGAGACCGAAGATGATGGCTTACACCTGGGTGGTAACGGTGCCAGAGTAGGAAGTGATCTTGTCTTCGCTCCCTTTCCCCCTTCCATTTCTTTATTTCTTTATTAGCGTTTATTGAGCAAAGGGCAGGCATTATGCTAGGTCTTGCCCTTGGTGAACAAGATTAACAGTTCCTGTTTTAACAGAGCTTATCCTAGTGAAGGGAAGACAGACACACACACAAAAATAATAAAATAACATTGTGCTTGGGCACCTGGGTAGCTCAGTTGGTTAAGTGTCTGCCTTTGGTCTGGGTCATTATCCCAGGACTTTGGATCTAGCCCAGCATCAGGCTTCCTGCTCAGCGGGAAGCCGGCTTCTCCCTCTCAAATGCCCCACTTGTGTTCCCTCTCTCGCTGTCTCTGTCAAATAAATAAAATCTTAAAAATAATAACCTTGTGCTTACATGCCTGAAATACTTTAGAATGTTATAAGGCTTAATGAGGTTAAAGGAGAGCTATTAGCTTGAGTAGGTAGGTCATCTGAGACGGGTACATTTTGCTGAGAACCAAAGAATGGAAAAAAAAAATCTAGTGATAAAAGAATGCATATGGGGAGGCCGGGGAGAGCATTCTCCATACAGGGAGTGTGTACTAAGGCCCGGTGGCAGTAGTGACTTTAGTGTTCTCTGGGAACTGAATGGAGGCTGGGGTGTAGACCTAGGGAGCCAGGAGAAGAAGGGCACCAAGTCAGGCTGAAGTAAGTGACTATAAATGTAGCAGGAAGCCAATAAAGCTTTTAGGCAGCAAGAGGACATGACATTTTAAAACAATATTCTGGCTAGGTGAAGAGTTTTCAGAGGGACAGCACTGCACCTGAGTTGCAGACCAGTTAAAAGGCCATCGGGCAAGTTACATAGGCTGGTAATTTGGACTCAGGTAGTGGCAGTGGAGATGGAATGACCAGGATTTGAGACTATGTTGGAGGTGGAGATGTCAAGGCTTAGTGCTGATGGATGATAGGAGAACGACGAAGAGAGGAATCAAGGTATTAAGGTGGACTTGTACTTCAATTTCTGGCTTGAGTTTAGGTGGAGGGTTGGTGGTACCTTTTACGGAGCTGCAGATGGCCTTTAAAAAAGAAGAGAGCTGTATGTCCCCCACCAAACAGAGGACTTGCAGGGTGGGAGCAGTTTATGCAGGGGGGTGGTCAGCTGTGGGAGTGCAGGACTGGGGGACGTCAGGAGAGTAAGAGTGTACGAAAGTGTGCAGAGGTTGGTAATGCAAGCCACTGAAGATGCAGGCAAGGATCACCAGCCAGGGCAGAGTGCCCTTTTGAGGTTTGTGATCGGTTTTAATCCGTTTAGAGTGGAACTAGTCAATTTTGTTATTTGGTTGGATTTCCTTCAGTGAAATTATCTTCTTCACTTCCCTTTTTTCTGTTTTCTTTCTTCTAGCTTTCCATAACTTGGAAGTGAAATCTACATTTTTATTATTCATTGAAGATAATCCTAATGTTTCCTTACTCGAAATGGTAAATGTATTGATCAAGTAAATTGCCTATAATTTTAAAAATGTAATAAATAAAATCTTAAAAAAAATGTTACTTGAACTGAATGTTGACTTTTTCTTTCTAAAACACCGCCCAAATTAAGTTTTCACCCTGTGTGGTCTACAGATTAATTTCTTTACTTAATAGAAAAATAATTTCCACTTTTTCTAAACAAATTTCCACGCATGGTCTGTTTTCCTTCTCTTCTTTTCCCGTTTCTTCTCAACATTTCCTGTGGCTCAAATTCTGTGCTTGTCAAGGGGTGACTGCCAGGAACATTCACTTTCAAAGATGATAATCTGCCTTTTTAACAATATGGATGGTTCCTACCTAATATCGAAGAAGTCACACAAAAGCAAATATAGGATCATATTTTTTTAAGGAGTAAAAAAGGTAAAATTCAGAAGTTACTTTGGGGTAGAGAGGCAATGAAAGGGGGCTCATGGGATTGGTGGTAGTGTGTCTTTTGACAGAGGTGATAGTTAAACAGTGCGTTTTGCTTTATGATAATTCTTCCTCTGATCCTGATGATTTAGAACATCTCTGGTATAAACAAACGGTCACTGGAGGGGTGGTGGGTGGAGGGATAGGGTAATTGGGTGATAGGCATTTAGGAGAGCCTTCTGTGTGACTGATGAATCACTAAATTCTACATCTGAAACTAATAATACATTATCTGTTAAACTGAATTTAAATAAAACATTTATTTATTTATATAAACATTTATTTATTTAAAAAATCCCTGGTATTTATTCTACTTTAATAAAAGTTTATTAAGCAAACAAGGGCTACACAAGATTTTGCAAGACTGCCTTCCTTTTACAGAACAAGAGATGTTTGTTCTTTGACCTCTTCATTTGGTCCCTTACATAAATATCAACAATGAATATATGTCTTACCTTTATATGGCCATTTAAGGCAATGAGAATAAATAGGGGTAAATTGAGGAAGGTTGGTTAGAAGTCTGATGTTTTTCAGTCTTGAGAGGCCAAGAGCTAATTCACTAGCAGACTTTCTAAGGAAACAGATTAATTCAGTTTTTAAGGAAAAAATATAACTGACATTAAAAGAGTAAGTTTTGTCATAATTATTCAAGAAGGGTAAACTTAGTCTTCTTGTTGGAGAAACTGGAAAAAAATAAGCCACCTGTTTTGATGTAGGAGAGGGGTAAGGACTAAAGATGTTTTAAACTCACTAATATTTAATAGTTCAGATTTTAATTTCTATCCAACTATGCATTTTCCTATAAACATCTTTTATTAAAAATACCCTAGCATTCATTCTTTCGGGCCTTCATGATCCTTTTTTGTAGGGTAAAGCTATGGGACTAAGTGAAGAATTCTTAATTTGGAATCCATGAATGGCCAATCTTTGAATCCTCTGAAAAATGAAAGAAATTATACATACATGTGTATATATGCATTTTTCTGGGGAGCTATCTATGGCTTTCATCTGGTTTCCTAAGGTCCCCCCAGTTCTAATATTGTAGGATTAGTGAAACAAAGATTAGAATAATTTTCAGGAAGGTATAAATTAAAAGTTTTCTTTAAGACTGATTAGAAGGATTGGTGTTTTAATCTAAATGTCAGGTATCATTTTCTTGTTTTTGGTGTGTTTTTTTTTAAGAATTTATTTACTTATTTTAGAAAGCAGAGGGAGGGGCAGATTCTTAAGCAGGCTCCTCATCTAGCACGGAATCTGACACAGGGCTCAATCTCACGACCCTGAGATCATGACCTGAGCCAAAACCAAGAGTCGGTCACTTAACGGACTGAGCCACCCAGGTGCCCCATGAATGTAAGGCATTTTTAAACACTTTTATAAAATTTTGTTTTTAAACAAAACCCAAATCCAAACTGTTAGATGCCAGTTTAAAACATTATGTTAGCCTTTAGCCCTGAGACACATGTTATATTGCCCTCAAAAGGCCTACAGCTAAATACCACTAGTCTGAAAGAGAGTACGGAGTGTCCAAACGTGTTAAGTGTTCCCAACTGGGTGTTAACTTCTTTTGCACACCCGTCGGGGACACGGAACAGATCAGAGAGGATGCAGGTGGATGAAGATGACGGTGACTGGTATCACCTCAGATTTGCTAGTAAGCAGTATATCGATGTATAAAGCAAATACTGATGCCATGAGGATGGTCGGCTTCTCAGAGAATAACAAAGCTCAGTGTTTGTCTTTATTTCTTGAGCAGTATCACCTCCTGTCCACAGCTCTTACTGCCCACTGGTGTGGTCCTGGGAAGGAAAGTGGTAGGGCCATAAAAACTTGAGTGCCCTTTCTTATTCTGACCCATTCTCAGGTTTATTCTTTGCTGTTTAGCAAAAAAGAGCTTGGGTGTACATTAGTACATTTAAAGTTTCAAAGAGGAGTGAGGGAAGGTGTTGGTGCAAACAGAAGGGCACATATTCATAAAGAACATTGGAACATCCTAAGAGACCATAGGATCATTTCAATAGATGCAGAAAAAGCATCTGACAAAGTACAACCACCATTCATGATGAAAACCCTCAACAAAGTAGGCTTGAGGGAACGTATCTCAACATAATAAAGGCTATATATGAAAAAAATAGCTAACATCGTATGCAATGCTGAAAAGCTGAGAGCTTTCCCCTATAGTCTGGTACAAGACAAGGATGTCCACTCTCACTGTCATTCAACATAGTACTGGAAGTCCTACACACTGACGTCAGAAAAGAAAAAGAAATAAAAGGCACCAAGATTGGTAAGGAGGAAGTAAAACTTCCACTCTCTGCAGATGACCTATTATATGTAGAAAAAGACCACCAAAAAACTACTAGAACTGATAAATTCATTAAAGTTGTAGGATACAAAATAAATATACAGAAATCCATGGCATTTCTAAACACTAATAATAAAGTAACAGAGAAAGTAAGAAAACAAATCCATTCATAATTGCATCAAAAAGAATGAAATGCCTAGGAACAAATTTAACCAAAAAGGTGAAAAACCTTTACTTTGAAAACTATAAAACACTGATGAAACAAACTGAAGAGAACACAAATGGAAAGATATTCCATGTCATGGATCAGAAGAGCAGTGAAAATGTCCATACTGCCCAAAGCAATCTACAGATTCAATGCAATCCTTATGAAAATACCAATAGCATTTTTTTCTAAAAGATTTTATTTATTTGACAGAGAGGGAACACAAGTAGGGCGAGTGCGAGAGGGAGAAGCAGGCTTTCCGCCAAACAGGGAGCCCGATGTGGGACTCGATCCCAGGACTCCGGGGTCATGACCTGAGCTGAAGGCAGACACTTAATGACTGAGCCGCCCTGGCGTCCCACCAACAGCATTTTTACAGAACTTGAACAAATCATCTTAAAATTTATATGGCACCACTAAGACCCCAAATAGCCAAAGCAATCCTGAAAAAGACAACACTGGAGGTACCATAATCCCAGACTTAAAAGATACACTACAAAGCTATAGTAATCAAACAGCATGATACTGGCATAAAAATAAACACACAGATTAATGGACTAGAGAACCAAGAAATAAACCCACGATTATATGGTCAACTAAACTTCAACAAAGGAGGCAAGAATATGTAATGGGAAAAAGATAGTTTCTTCAACAGTGTTGGGAAAACTGGACAGCTACGTGCAAAAAAATGAAACTAGACTACTTTGTGTCACCACACACAAAAACAAATTCTAAATGATTAAAGATCTAAACATGAGACCTAAAACCATAAAAAATCCTTGAAGAGAATAAGTAGGTGGTAATCTCTCTGACAGCACTTGTAGCAACATTTGTCTGTTGGTCTCCTGGGGCAAGGGAAGAAAAGCAAAAAAACTACTGGTACTGCATAAAAATAAGAAGCTTCTATGCCGCAAACAACCAACAAAACAAAAAGATGACCTACTGAACAGGATATCTGCAAATGACATATTCATAAGGAGTTAGTATCAAAGATACATAAAGAACTTCTACAACTCAACAGCAAAAAAGCAAATAATCTGATCACAAAATGGGCCGAAGACATGAACAGCCACTTCTCCAAAGAAGACATCCAGATGGCCAACAGACTGAAAAAAGGCTCAACATCACTGATCATCAGGAAAATGCAAATTAAAACTAAAATGAGATAGTACCACCTCACACCTGTCAGAATGGCTAAAATCAAAAGCCCAAGAAACAAGTGCTGGTGAGGAAGTAGGGAAAAACGAACCTTTTTGTACTGCTGGTGGACATGCAAACTGGTATGGCCTCTGTGAAAAACAGTATGGAGTTTCCTCAAAAAAATAAAAAAAACAAAATTACCATATGACCCAATAATCCCACTACTGGGTATTTACTCAAAGAAAATGAAAATACTCATCTGAAAAGATACCAGCACCCCTAGGTGTACTGAAGCATTATTTACAATATGGAAGATATGGAAGCAGCCCAAGTGTCCACTGACATTGATAGATGAATGGATAAAGATGTGGTATGGATATATAACGGAATATTACTCAGCCATAAAAAAGAATGAAGTCTTGCCATTTGCAAAAACATAGATAGATCCAGAAGGTATATTGAGCGAAATTAAGCTACAGAAAGAAAAATACCACATGATCTCATTCATATATGGAATTTAAGAAAACAAACAGAGAAAAAAAGAGATAAAGGAGAAACCAGACTCTGAAATATGAAGAGCCGGTGACGGGTGGAGATGCGTGGGGAGACGGACGAAGTAGGTGACAGGGTTAAGAGCGCACTTACAGTGAGGAGCACAGAGTGACGTGCAGAGTCGCTGCGTCGCTATATCGTACACCTGAAACTAATGACAGTGTGAATCGATTATACTGGAATTAAATTTTTTAAAAAGTAAGTTAGGAAAAAAGGTAACATTTCAGTTATCAAACATATACTCAAAAGAAATGGGGGTGGGGAATCGGTGTACAAGCCTAAATTCTAATTTTTTTCACCTTTATTACCAGAATAGATTGCCCAGATTAAATAATTTTCCTCAAAAACATTTCTACTTTTTCAGCTTAAAAATATCTAAGCATAATTAATTAGAAACGTGATGAGACACTGTCCATTAGTGAAAAAGAAAGTCATTGCAACAATTATATTGAACACTATTTCAGGAGTTCAGAATTTTAAAGCAAACAATAAAAAACAGGAATATGACACAAGTTTTTAATTTTAGATATGTTGTTTTTATTCAAAAGAATAACTGCTTCACAACCTAAGTCACAAAGTTTGAAGCAAACCAGCAGTCACTGACACAGCCCTGCGAAGTCTGTACCCGCACAGAACACAGGGCCTGACAAAGTCCTTTGTCCCTTGTTCTCACATGCTGAGGGCTGTCGCAGCTGAGACCACCGCTCTAGTTTCCGCCATCTTGTTCCCCACTGCCCGAAGTCATCTTCTGCCCCCAGGGTTGGACCATCTGCTTTTGTGGATGTGACAATACTGCACTTTACGAAAGTCCAAATTGTTCCTTTGATTTATATTATCTAGCTGAATCATGCAAGTACTCCTGTGACGTTTAAAACACTGATCGACTCTACTTGCTTTAAATACTTTCTCAGACCCATTTCAGGTTGACTATCGGTGATCAGTAAGGATGACATAATAAGCAGGCCTAAAATCCTGAGATGGCCACATGTTCCCTTTGCAGTTTAATGAGACTTCACATTATATAGTGTTTTTATGTTACAAAAGTTGGTACAGTACACCTCTACGGGAAAGTCTTAGAATTCCAAATATCACAGTAAAATTGTAACTAGAAACGTTGACACTTGAAGCAGAATACATGCAGAAAAAATCAAATCTTTTCCAAAAGATGACATTGCTGTCGCCCCACACCAGATCTGTTGCGGAAAAGTCCGTTTCTATCTGGTAAACGGTGGCCTGACACAGTGGGCTCATGAGCTGTCCAGGTTGGTGACTGCTGCCAAAGTGTCTTCTAGAAGTGTGCCCCCACCCTGAACGTGTGATTTGGGAGTGTAGAATCAGGATTCATGAAATCTCGATATGTAATCTTTCTAGACCTTTCCTCTTAGGATCACTGAAGTGATGCTGATCCACTGTATTCTGAAAGACTTTCCAAGGATTCCAGTTTCTCTCCTGCTTCCCCTCTTCATAATAACCTTCACATCTATTTAAACCCATGCTAAGGAGTTTATTAAGAATCTAATACCTGTTTATAATTCCTATTTCTGAATGGCTTCAGACCAGACTTTGACCTATAACATATGGAGTTCATCTGTCTTCTTCACAAAAGCGCCCTAAGGATAAAATGTCAAGTATGGGAGAAATGCTTTAATTATAATGTGCTACATTTAAGCATTATTGTTTTCTCTATGACAAGCAACAGTTCTGTCCTACACCCAAAGTAGAAAATACTGTTACTAATACTTCATTCAGCATCTTATTGATGACTGGCCTGATGAACTTGAGAGAACACTGACAGCTTCAGTCTTCCGTCCCTATAATATGTCACAGAGCTCACGAACAAATGAACGGACAGTGTAACTATCCGTGTCTGCAAGGTGACACAGCCCACCAACACTGACCCCTGGGCCTCGGTGACCCTGCTGTGCAGGTCACGGCAAGCAGTGCCAGCGGAGGGAGTTAGGGCTTCATAACACTTGTGGTTTTGATTCTTCTAAAACAGAAAACTGCCGGTGAGAGCGTTATGTACTTATGTTGTAGCCATCAAAAAAAGCAAGATAACTTTCTTACTGAATGGCCTCAGACAACATTTGCTTGGTCTGTGTTAGATCTGAGGAATTTGGGCTGCATGCTGCCATCTAGGGACGGTATTACAGTTCTCTGACAAGAGAAAACCAACTTTGTCCATTCTGTTGTTCGGCTCACCAAGTAATTTGTCAAATGTAAACAATGTTCCTACACCCCTCCCAAGGTCTTTGATGCTCCTTGCCATAAAAATCTACTTTCCTTAGAAATGCATCAAACTACTATGTGCTTGAAGTATCACAGAAGTTCCTGAAAAAAAAATTCCCTTTATAAGTTACTTTTATATATTATTCCTATAAAAGGACCAGACTCTTGTTTAAATGTCACAACTGAGAAAATCATGTGTGCTGACTGCAGATAAAGGTCTTGTACTTGTTAATTCTTCTATCGGTTAATTTCTTCTATCGGTCTTATAAACCAAAACATGAAATCAAATTATAAACTTCAAGTTCCTTCTTTTACTTTTAGCTGACAGTGAAGAATTTTATCAGGATGGCAAAGCCCGACTGCTACAAGTGCATAAGACGTTGCCAGAACTAAAAGACACACTGACCCTCCCCCAATATTGTACAACATTTTATTGTAACAAAAATAATTAGATGTATTTCATAGCAATATATTATCATATAGGTACACACTGAGAAGGATAAATTGGATAAGCTGTAAATCAGTATCTTACTATACATCCAATTAATCTGAGTAATTTTTGGAAAAAGAAAAACATATAAAATCATCCCTTTTTATATAATTGTCTATTTTTTCCAGAGACTTTATAGACAACACAGAATCAAGATATAATTGTAAATTATTATAATTCTAACCTTAATATTAGAACCTGTAATGCAAAAATTCCAGTCACAGTCACACCTTGCTAGGCATTTGCCAAATGAAATCAAATGTTTGTCATACAGTCGTTTTAAGCTTGTACAATAATATTCAAATGCTGTATACTGCCATGGGCCCTTCAGTCTAATTTTGCACATTAGCTGAGATATTTTAGTAGACTCACATTTTTCACCTGTTTAGTCTCTGTGTTATCACTTCTCGATACATAATAGAGATGTAGATGAGCAACAAAAAGATGACAAAGAAATCATCTAGAAAGCCTAGAATTCCAAATAAGGCTTCAGGTACAAAATCTAGAGGTGATATAAGATAGAAAAAAGCTCCCATTAAACAAAGTATTATCCTGATGCGGAACATCCAGAAAAGGCCCCCGACTGAAAACATCTCCCTGAATGCATGCCTCAGTAAAGTGGGTAGATCCATAATTCTTTCCATAATCTGGGAGGGGAAACAAAATATGACTAGTCATCTAATGTACCAGATATCAAAATAATACAATTTTCTTACAGTGTGTAAACTCAGTTAACATAAATTAAGGACTTTCACATATTTTCTAGTTATACATTTCATTTAAAAACAAAGCTTTGAGAACTAGATTCTTACACGGTAGATCTTACTGCAGATAACTGAAAAGCAACTAAAATGTCAACAAACTTAAAATATAGGATATAATGAGGCAAAACTCAAGTCCTAATTTGAATTAGTAAAATAAACCAAATGAAGCACTTAGTGTCTATAGGATTAGAGACTGAGGGTTGAGCTGGGTCTGGGTTTAAACTCAAAGTCAATCTTCCAGCCGTCTGACCCTAGGGAAAGTTGTCTGGTAACCAAACGAGCTCGGCCAACAACTAACCAAGTGGGTGTCCCAAGGACTATGAAGAACTAAAAGAGACACTGTATACAAAACACCTTTGTAAATTGCCAGACGATACAGAAGCATTAAAGACAAATTGAACTTGGATGGCTTTGACAGTCTAAGAATAGCAATGAAATAGACTCCTTCCTAGGATGTTGATTTGGCTTAGCTTGAGTTTAAGTGAATTACTAATTGCCACAAAGATTTATGGAATGCCAGACCCTACCTTTATGAAAATAATTAACTTTCTGAATGAGTACCATCAATTACTAGGTTTTTACTTAGGTGAGCATAATTTTCACAGCTGAAATTTAGCAAATTATATAAAATTTTGAAAATTGAGACATTCAGTGAAATTAGAACCCTCACACACTCCTGGTGGGAATGAATAGCCTAGTTGGAAACAGTCTGGCAGTTCTTCTAAATATTAAACAGAATTATCACAATATCCAGCAATTCCACAATGAGGCATATACCTAAGAGGAATGAAAACATACATCCACACACAAACTGGTACACAAATATGAATGGAAGCATTATTCACAATAGCCAAAAAGTGTAAACAATTCAAATGGCCATCAACTGATGAATGGAAAAACAAAATGTGATATATCACTTGGTCATAACGAGCAATGAAGATTTATGTATCACAGCATGGATGGACCCTGAAAACACTATGTCAAGTTACACCGCAGATAAGAGGTCATATATTATATGATTGCATTTCAATATGATGAAATATGCAGAATAGCCCAATCTATAGAGGCAAAAAGTAAATCAGTAGTTACGAAGAACTGGGGAGAAGGGACAGGAAAGGGGAGAATGGGAAAGGATGCCAAAGCTTTTGGGATGATGAAAATATCCTAAAATTAGATTATGACAAAAACTAGATTGTATTTACTCTGGATACTCTAAAGAGCATTGAATTATGTATTTTAAGCAGGTTTCACTTTATGCTGTGTAAAATACATCTAAATAAAGCTGTTAACAAATGAGTACTAATATCTACTTGTTTGATATGAGCAAGTTAGTTTATTCTCTGCCTGCAGAGTTTGCATTTTTGTGTGTGTGTCGTCTGTTTGGACTGTATGGTCCTCTGCAGTAATGAACGACCATGGCATCTCTACAGCACTTCCTTCACAATCTCATTTCTCAGGGGCTGGCAAATACAGAGAAACTGACCAGGGGAAGAAAGTCACTTCCTGTGGTCATTCCACTGGGCACAGTTCAGTTCTAATTAACAATCTGTATAATTACAGTACGTCTGAGTATTTATTTTGCTTGCTTCACGAGTACCAAATAAGTAGAGAGGGAAGTGGAGACAAAAATGGGAAGAACTGAGCAAGTGACAAAGAAACAGTCTCTTCAATAAATGGTGCTGGGAAAATTGGACAGCTACGTATAGAAGAATGAAACTAGACCCTTCTCTTACACCACACAGAAAGGCAAATTCGAAATGGATGAAAGACCTCAACGTGAGGCAGGAATCCATCAAAATCCTGGAAGAGAACATAGGCAGTAACCTCTTTGACATGGGCCACAGCAACTTCTTTCAAGACATGTCTCCAAAGGCAAAGGAGACAAAAGCGAAAATGAACTTCTGGGACTCCATCAAGATAAAAAGCTTCTGCACAGCAAAGGAAACAGTCAACAAAACAAAGAGGCAGCCCACAGAATGGGAGAGGATATTTGTAAATGACACTACAGACAAAGGGCTGGTATCCAAGATCTATAAAGAACTACTCAAACTCAACATCCAAAAAGAAGATGAACACATCAAAAAATGGGCAAGAGACATGAAGAGGCACTTCTCCGTAGAAGATATACAAATGGCTAACAGACACATGAAAAAATGTTCAGCGTCACTAGCTATCAGGGAAATTCAAATCAAAACCACTCTCAGATACCACCTTACACCAGTCAGAATGGCCAAAATTAACAAGTCAGGAAACAACAGGTGTCGGAGAGGCTGTGGAGAAAGGGGAACCCTCTTACACTGTTGGTGGGAATGCAAGTTGGTGCAGCCGCTTTGGAAAACAGTGTGGAGATTCCTTAAAAAATTAAAAATAGAGCTACCTTATGACCCTGCAATTGCACTACTGGGCATTTACCCCAAAGATACAGATGTAGTGAAAAGAAGGGCCATATGTACCCCAATGTTCATCGCAGCAACAGCCACAATTGCCAAACTGTGGAAAGAGCCAAGGTGCCCATCAACAGATGAATGGATAAAGAAGATGTGGTCCATATACACAATGGAATACTATGCCTCCATCAGAAAGGATGAATACCCAACTTTTGTAGCAACATGGACTGGACTGGAAGAGATTATGCTGAGTGAAATAAGCCAAGAAGAGAAAGTCAAGTATCGCATGGTTTCACTTACTTGTGGTGCATGAGCGGTAACCTGGAGGACAGTGGGAGAAGGAAAGTAAATGGGAACTAGGGTAATCTAGGGAGGGAAACAAAACAACAGAGACTTTGGACACAGAAACAAACTGAGGGACTTGGAGGGAGGGGGGTGGAGGGATGGGAGGCCTGGTGGTGGGTACTGGGGGCACTTATTGCATGGAGCACTGGGTGTAGGGAATGGGGAATAATCTTGGAACACTGGAAAAAAAAATTAAGTAACAATAAAAAAAAACTTTTTTATAAACTTTTATAAACTCCACCAGGTAATCTTGTCATCCTTTTTGGAAAACTCGTCACAAAAAACCAAAATGGTCTTTTTAGAATGAGTTCCTCTGTTAATTTTCCGTTCTTTATGGGAGAAACTAACATTTAAAGCAAAACAGCTGCATAACTTTCACAAGCCTATGGTAAATTATTTTAAGTATTCTAGTGACCAGCCAGTATATCTTCTGAACACTCTTCTGTCCTGTATCAGAGCTGTTTGTTCACTTATCATACGGTATCACTTACATAAAATCTACAGTAAGTAGACACGAAGTATGACATGGGTTACTAAGAAATGTTTGTATATTAATGACAATCTTTTTTTTTAAGATTTTATTTATTTATTTGACAGAGAGAGAGAGAGAGAGATCACAAGTAGGCAGAGAGGCAGGCAGAGAGAGAGGAGGAAGCAGGCTCCCCGCTGAGTAGAGAGCCCGATGCGGCCTCGATCCCAGGACCCTGAGATCATGACCTGAGCTGAAGGCAGAGGCTTTAACCCACTGAGACACCCAGGTGCCCTATTATTGACAATCTTACTATAACTTTGGATCAGGCAGAATATCAAAGTAAGAGCTAAAAGTCTCCGTCACACCGGAATTTCATCACCTACCAGGACTTCTTACCACCAAGTAGCCGACACCTACCAAAAATGAACTGAGCAATGATATGCTTTATACTTAAAACAGGAATGAGTATCTTAAAATGTTGTGGGGGGTTTTGTAAGTTCAGTGATAGATCTTGAATATGGAACATGTTGATTTTCAAAGAATCATCTTATAGTTGTCACTGAAGGATATGTAAAAGAAAAAAATGCTGGATGAAAAATAGCAGAAGAGGCCCCAGATGACTGTGCAGGACAACAATGACCTGGGATTAAGTTTTCTTTTTGTCTGAACACCTAGCAGATTTACCTGTTACCCACAACTGAAACTGTATACCTTCAATGTACACGACACCACAATATCAGAAATACGCGCAAGGAAGCACAAGGGCACACAAGCGGTTAATACGGAAGCATTTTACCAGCCAGTATTCTTGGCTGCGAGTGGTATTATCAATTCTTAAAAATAACTTATTAATTTATTCAACTAATATTAAGGGCCTACTGTATGCCAGGCATTGAAATCGGCGAAGAGAATACAGCAGTGAATACATAAATACCCAGTCCTTGCCCTCATGAAGCTTTTAGTCTACTGAGAGAAAGAGTGAACAAGATTTGAGTAGGGCTTGTGACAAATGCTACAGAGGAACGGTGCGGAGGACAGTGATAGAGAATACATTAGTGGATCAGAGAAAGCCTCTCTTAGGAAGGTCTGTTTAAGAACAACGTAAAGGATGAGCAGGCAGCTATGAGAAGAGCAGATGGACAAGCTTTCCTAACTGAGGGGTCAAAGCATTAAGACGGAAAGACTTGGATGCACTTTGAGAGCTGAAAGGTGGCGGGTGGAGGTGAGGGGTTTTGGGTGGGGCATGGGAGGGGGGACCAGGTCATGCAGAGCCTGTAAGCACAAGAAGGAGTTGGAACACTAGTCCAAAACACTGAAAGTTTTAAAATACAAGAGTATCATGGTCTTACTTCTGTTTTCAAAATATTACTCAGGCTCCTGTGCAGAGAAAAAAAGTCACAGTGAAGAGGGCATTTGCAGTTATCCTAAGCAAGAGGTGGTGGCGACTTAGGCTAGTCTGATGGCTACAGACACAGGACATTTTTATGAGCTAAAAATGAGAGGATCTCCCAAAATGAGGAAAGAAATGATACAACTTCTTTATATACCACATGAGGAGAAAGAGGGAAAGGAAGAAATCAAAACAGCTAAGACTGAGAAAAGAAAAAGTCATTATTGTACATATCATGTTTGAGATGTCGATGGAACATCCTTGTGGAGACGTAAGCCAAGCACTTGGACGAATGCTCTGGAGCTCGGAAGAGAGGTCCAGGCTTTCCGTATAATCCTGTACTTGTAATATTCTGATTTTTGAAGTATATACTTAGTCATGGTCATGTACTCACTTCTAGAATTCTGTTAAGAAGGCCCAGGGTAAATAAAAAAGTAGAAAACACAATTTTAAAACTCTCCAGAAGTTCTCAGCTATAAGTTTCTCATTAGACAATCTCTATTTTAGATTTGTAAAGGAAGGAGTTAATAATTTGACATTTCCCTCCAATTTTTCTTTTCTTTTTTCCCTGGAATCTCTTTCATAAAGACAGACATACATACATACATACATACATTTATTTATTTATTTATTTATTTATGATTTTATTATTTGAGAGAGAAACACAGCCAGAGAGGGAACAAAAGCAGGGGGAGTGAGAGAGGGAGAAGCAGGCTTCCCGCAGAGCAGGGAGCCCAATGTGGGGCTCGATCTCGGGTCTCCGGGATCATGACCTGAGCCGAAGGCAGTCGCTTAACCAACTGAGCCACCCAGGCGCCCCTCATAAAGACTTTTGTAATGCTTTTTTTTTTTTTCTAATTTAAGATAGAAAACTGTAGTCCTTGGGAAAGCTGTAACTCAGTGATTGACAACGACGGTTAAAATTTTACCCAATGCACATAAACAATGAGACTTTTTATAGTCAAATAATATTTGCTGGTAAATCTCACCTTATGGAAGAGAAGTATCATTATACTCTAATTTTGCACCTGCTACAACAATACTTACAGATCTGGGCTGCCCTGAGAATCTCCGGTTATAATCATTAATATCTTGACGCAATGACGCAACATCCTGAGACTGGTCATTCTCACCAAATACTGGTAGGAGTAAAGTCACCTGTAGGTTACCAAAAAACCATTGTTATAGCTTTCTGCATTCATTTTTTCATTTTGTGTTATTATTCAATAAAGTGAGAAAAGCTCCTAAATTTATAATTCACTCACTTTATTTTTTTTACTCATTTCTTTTAATAAAGGCAACATGGGAAAGAAAGTAAGTTCTAATAATATAATAAATATAGTGTATATATTTATAATAATAATTATACATTTTATATATAATAAATATATTTTATCATAATAAAATTCAATGGAAAATGTGATTTGAATTCCCATAAAATCAGACGGGCGCCTCAACCAAACACTAGTTCTGAGATGCTCTAGTGCACAGCAGGGATAAAGCCAGCAGCTCTCTGGGCTAACAGATACTTGAAGAGATAAGAATGATGAGAAAACGGGCGCCTGGGTAGCTCGCAGTCACTCACCCTTCCCTATTAGCATCAAAAAGGTGATTCTTCACACTCATATATAACATAATACTCTTTTTTTTAAAAGATTTTTATTTATTTATTTATTTGACAGAGAGATCACAAGCAGGCAGAGAGACACAGAGAGGAGGAAGGAGGCTCCCTGCCGAGCAGACAGCCCAAGGCAAGCCTCAATCCCAGGACCCTGAGATCATGACCTGAGCTGAAGGCAGAGGTTTTAACCCTCTGAGCCACCCAGACGCCCTAACATAATACTCTTAACCTGGCTTCCCTTCATGGTAGATGTAAGGATACACAAATGTCCCAGGACCATACTGACATAATCTGAAGATGGCAGGATCTTGAGAAATAAGTACATTTTCAAATATACCAATGCCTACAGAAATGGTCACTGCACAAGGAGATAAAAATGGGAAGATTTAGGTTTGATTCACCTAGTTGTTTTTATCCTTTCTCAGTTCGGCTGTAAAACCAGGACTTCCCACTACTCAGATGCTTTCCGTACAGCCAAACAAAGGAGCGATGGAGAGCAGAAGGTGGTAGGAAAGCGGGCAGGGCTTCCCTTCACAGACTGGCGAATAAAAATGCGTCATTCAGCGAAGAGTAGGTGAGCACTTACTGTGGGCCCGACACTGCGCTGAGTGCCCTGGGCCCCAGGACCGAAGACACAGCCCTGCCCCTTGCCGACCACAAAACTTGAGCTAGAAGGGGAGGCGGACCTGTTCTAAGGCGCTTGAGAAGAGTGCTTGAGAATAAGGACTTCTGCCCGGGGTGCCCAGAAAGCTGCGGGCGTAAGCGGGCCCTTGAAGCGCAGCCCGGGCCGCTGGTGCGTTACGTGTGCATTGGGAAGAGAGGTGGGAGCGAGGTTCAGTCCGGCGCAGCAGCCCGCGCACTGAATCAGCGACACAGGGTGAGGAACAGCTCCTGCTACCTGCCCTACTCCGGGACGAGCTCTTCTCTAGTCAGGGAACCCAGAGCTATTATACAGAAGTGATTCTATCTCTACCCTTCTAGCTCCAGCAATTTATGGGTGGTCAAAGGACATCACCTGCTAATACATATATACCCTATGAAAAGCCATGGATAGAGCCAAGATGAGGGGACAGGTGGTGAAACTAACTCTTTTTTTTTTTTTGTAAGGTTTTATTTATTTGACAGAGAGAAGCACAGCGAGAGAGGGAACACAAGCAGGGGGAGTGAGAGAGGGAGAAGCAGGCTTCCCGCGGAGCATGTGGGACTCGATCCCGGGTCTCCGGGATCATGACCTGAGCTGAAGGCGGTTGCTTACCAACTGAGCCACCCAGGCACTCCGAAACTAATTCTTTAGTGTGAGACCTATGGAGCCGATGAGACTAGGCGTCTCAGCGCTGCTGGTGGATAGCTAAAGATTATGAGAGGTGGTCCGGGCAAATAAGCTTCACTGGTGACCGACTTGTTTCACATAATCAAATCAGCCAGAGAGGCAGAAAAAAGAAAACAAAACAAAACACAAAAAACCCACCAATTTTCCTCCTGCTATGTGATACAAAGTCAAATGTTAAAGAGGCAGAATTTTTTGGTCTCCGTAGGTTCATGCTTTTACAAAATACCCTGCTCTTCTAATGGGGTTGCCAAGAGGAGAAAGAGTAAATACAGGTGTTCTGTCTGACATCTTTACTTGAAAGCTCTCTGTCCTTTCTGGACTTCATGTTGCACAGTAGGAGACTTCCTAAGGAGCTGCTATCTTTTTACATGTTCATAACTCAGAATGCTATTTTTATTTTAAATGAAAAATAAGTATATACGAAATTACGAAAAAGCTGTATACAACTGGCAGAATGTTCTATTTTACTATAGTTACTAATTTAAAAACTAAGAACTTCATTTTCTCAAATTTTTCAGTAGTTTAAATGTTTTTCTAGTTTGTCAAAGAAATTGAGAAAATTTGTGCTGACATTTCAGTCTTCAGTATGTTTATAAAAACGTATCATCTGCGGTGCCTGGGTGGCTCAGTTGGTTAAGCCACTGCCTTTGGCTCAGGTTGTGATCCCAGCGACCTAGGATCGAGTCACATCGGGCTCCCGGCTCCACTGGGAGTCTGCTTCTTCCTGCCTTCTCCTTCTCATGCTTTCTCTCACTCCTTCCCTCTCTCTCTCAAATAAATAAATAAAATCTTAAAACAAAACAAAACAAAACAAAACTTATCATCTTCCTCCTGAAGTTGCTCCTATAATAACTAAAGCAGGCTGATCTACTCTGGGCCATGTAATAATGATGTGTCTCCAAAAGAGACATTTTGAAAAATTATTATTCATCATATAAAGCTATCTAGGCCCTTAGTCTGTCACTGGAGAAGGGAAGCTTAAAAGTAAACTGGGTGGCTCAGTTGCTTGAGCGACTGCTTTCGGCTCAGGTCATGATCCTGGAGACCCGGGATCGAGCCCCACATCGGGGTCCCTGCTCGGTGGGAAGCCTGCTTCTCCCTCTCTCACTCCCCCTGCTTGTGTTCCCTCTCTAGCTGTGTTTCTCTCTATCAAATAAATAAATAGAATCTTTTAAAAAAAAAAACATATTTTTTTGTATGTAAGAGAAATATCTGGTTATGCCTGATTGGCTACTTCAGTTATTCCTTTGCTGATATTACAATGAAGACTTACGAGAATTTGGGGGAGGATTCATTTACCAGTTTTTTACTATAATTGAAGGATTTAGAAGGGAATTTCCCTTTTTTGCTGTCTTTAAGACATTAAAAAAAATAATGGAGTAACATTATAGAAGCTCTGGATAAACAGAAGTTCTCTACGACCCAGCAACTGCACTAGTAGGTGTTTACCCAAAGAATACAAAAATACTAATTCAAAGGGATACGTGTACCCCAAAGTTTAGCAGGATTATTTACAATAGCCAAAGTATGGAACAGCCCTAGTGTCCACTGAGTGATGAACTGATAAAGAAGATGCCGTATGTACATAATGGAACATTACTGAGCCATAAAAAAGAATGAATTCTTGCCATTTGCAATGACACGGACAGAGCCAGAGTATGACGCTGAGTGAAATAAGTCAGAGAAAGACAGTACCCTAGGATCTCACTCATATGTGGAGCTGAAGAAACAGAACAAGAAAAGGGGGGATAAAGGAGAGGCAAAGAAACAGACTGTTAATTAAAGAGCACAGACTGATGGTTAGCAGAGGGGAGGTGGGAGGGGAACAGGTGTTGGGGAGGGCACTTGCTGAGATGGGCACGTGGCTGGACGTGCTGGTTCGCTACACTGGACTGGGAACTTTTATCACACTATATGTTAACTAACTGAAATTTAAATAAAAACTTTAAGAAGATCAAAACAATTCAAAAGTAGATAGAGAAATTATAAAAATTTACAATGTGAACTAGCATAAATGATGCTTTCTGGATACAAACATTACCGTTTGTCTACAGATTGGACAACTGATTGCCCCGAGCCACGAACCATATCGCCAGTATGCAATAATGCAGGTGCCTAATGAAGAAAAAAAGACCATTAATACTGATGTTTGAAATTTCAAAACAGTATGCATTTTCTGTTCCAAATTTCATATATATGTTACAAAACACTACTTTTCAGAAAGCCAAGTTACAGTGGTATCAATGATAATAATTAAGAACCATGACCAAGGAACCAAAGGATACAAAGATTACATGCTGTCTGACCTAATAAATTTTATAATCCAGTTCAATAATGGAACCACCTTTCATAGTGGAGGGATTTGATTTTTTGGCTAGAAAGTGTTCGTGAGCAGCGAAACAGCATACAGGAAGTTTAGAGACCTCAAAAGGGGCAGGTAAGCTAAGCACAGAGAACTAAAGTTCAGGCCACTAACAAATGAAGAAGGAATATTTCATTGTATTTTCTAAAAAATATTTTATTCATTTATTTGACAGAGAGAGAGAGCACAAGTGGGGAGGGGCAGAGGGTGAGGGAGAAGCCCGGGAGCCTGATGCGGGGCTCAATCCCAGGACCCTGGGATCATGACCTGAGTCAGGGGGACACTTAAGGACGGAGCAGCCCCGGGCCCCAGGAAGGTATGTTTGAAGACCCGGCTGATGTTTCTGGGGCTAATTCCTTTCTTCTCTGCAGGACACCCTCTTCCTCAGACAGTCTGGGTCCCATCGTGAAGCTGAACCAAGTGCTTGCAGCCTCCAGGATCGTTTCTCTTTTCTTACTCTTCTCTTAGCAACCTAGATTAGATTCTTTCACATCAAATAATGCCCAGGTTATAGAACGCAATGATAGTCAAATTGAGATGACCAAGGTGATATAGTGAAATCAATCGGAAGGTAGGAAGATCTCTGTTTATTAACTTTAAGTACAGAGGGAATGCAGGGGGGGAGACCTCTGGCATGCATCAGAGAGTAATCTGTAGATGAGAAAGGATTTGAACTGAACTTTGTAGGACAGAGAAGATTTAGATATAGACAACGAGAAGGAGGATGCTCCCAGTTTTATGAATAGAAAGGAGCAAATGCCAGAAGTAGAAATAAATGGTATCAGAGGAGAATGGTGAGCAAACCAAGGGGCTAAGCAAAGGCTAACCACATTGGACATTACAGTGACTGTGGGGAAAAACAGGATGATGATTTCAAGATGAATTTAAAAGCCAGATGGTATCTTTTCCTACACTCATGCTGTGTTAGATAATATTTATTAATTTGAGCAATCTAATTTCACAGAGAAACTATATGAAAGTAAAACAAGATGTATACGTTTTAACATCTGTAATGATGCCTCAGCTTTATCTACTAATTGTTCACTCAAAAATTCAATGTGTTTTGGGATGCCTGCGTGGCTCAGTCAGTTAAGCCTCTGCCTTCAGCTCAGGTCATGATCCTAGGGTCCTGGGATCGAGTCCCACATCAGGCTCCTTGCTCAGCGGGGAGCCTGCTTTTCCCTCTGCCTGCCACTTCCCCTGCTTGTGAGCTCTCTCTCTGACAAATAAATAAAATCTTAAAAAAAAAAAAAAAGAAACTAGTTCTTAAAAAAAATGTAATATGTTTTGACATATATTAACTTATTTAATCCCCATCTCTTTCCTACAAATTGGAGTAGAGGTGTCCTTGCTTTGCGAATTACGTAACGGCCTCTGACTGCTCAGAAAAACTACTCCAGCAATCAGACGCTACAGTTCACACACATCTACCATGATATGCTTAAGGTTTTCCCTTTTCTTCAACTTTCCTCCTATAAAAAGAGAGATGCACCTATATAAGATGGTGGGAGAGATGACTCACTGACTTTAATCTGGGTCATAATCTCTCGAAGTCTGTTTATTTGTAAAATGGGAGTAACATTCCGTAAGACTGCTGAAGAATTAAATAAAACAATGTGGGTTAGAAATATAAGTAAGATGGAGGCAGTGTTATTTTTCTTAGCTCACCGTAAAGGAAAAGACCTGTAGCTCTACATATAGGAACAAAGCTAAGGTGCCCTGGATACATGTAGTAGCGATCTACTTAAACTACTATTCAAAAAAACACATTTGTTTATTGAGAAGTTGAATGACTAGTTTTTTAAATCTTTGAACCTAGAGACATTATATAAAAGTATCTAAAAGCACAGCAGGCTATCAGAAGCAATCTACCCAATGACCTCAAACCCAGAAACCAAGAACACAATACAGCCACCTTTCAGCCGACTGGGCTATCCACTCCAATCACCTAAGCCTGGGCTGGCAACTGGAGTCCATCTAGCCTGTCAGACCTCATGGATCCTCAACACTTCCCGAGACTACTGTTAAAGGGTGGTTGAGGCCACATCCGGACTTGGAAAGAATGTCCAACTCATTAGGAATATCGACCAGAAGTCTGAGAAGGGGAAATGTTCATGTGCTTTCTCTGATGCTTATTTAATTCTATCCGATATTTCATGATTTTGCTGCTCATTACCACTCCCAACAAAGACAGACACTGAAATGAGTGTTTTATGACTTCAGGAAAGACCGTGGGGAAGAGGATGAAATTAATGGATGATGCAGTAATGGGACTGGTCAGTATTTACTAAAGGAGCACCGGAATATTAAACCCTGCAGCGCAGGATATGAATTTCAGATTATTTATGTCATCCCCCAAAGTGTGAATAACGGCACCATATACCTAGTAATTCTATATAAACTCAAACAACAGACACAAAGGGGAAAAAAAACTTAAAGGATCATTGTATGCTACATTTTAAATTGTCTTAAAATGGAAAATGGGTACATTCTGGGAGCAATTAGAACCCTATCTTGAATATACCACTAAAAACAGAAAGAAATGCTACAAGTAAAACAAGAGAGCTAGTGAGTGGATAAATCTAAGTAGAGAGTAGTCATAGAAGCTACTAATCACATCGCAGAACTGACCACAGGGTTTGAAGATAGGCCTACATTTAAAATCTGGCTCTTTCTTCTACCAGCTGGGTTATCCTTTGTGGAATTTCTTTAAAAAGCTGCAGTTTCCTCATATGTGGGATTCAAGGAGAAGTATGTTAAGTGTCCAGCACATAGTAGGCATATAATAACTGACTCCCCAATCTCATAGGACTGTAGTAAGCAGTGACTATACGGTATCTCATTCTGTATGAAATCTTTCTGGAGGGTCAGGAAAAACACCCAGAGGTAGAAAGCACCCCTTACTGATAGCAAGCGAGTGTACAATCTATGTTCCAAGTGGCTAACAAGTAGAACAGGGTATCAGAAGAAATCTACCCCATCCATATAATACAAAATGTGACAAAACTAGGAATCCAGCCCATGTACACATATGGGTCTTAGTCTAAAGAGTCACTTTCCCCAAATATAGCATTGTCTGCTTACCACAAAAAAGATGTCCACAGTTTGTTTCAACAGGGGAGGAGGCTTGATGTAAACAGATCGGACAGTACATGTCAGCGTAGAACTGCTGCCGAGCAGCAGCAGGGGCATCCTGACGGGAAAACACATTCCCAGTCATACAAAATAACCTCTAGGAATACAATTACACTCTCAAGAACACAGTCCAGAGCGCAGAAGCCTCATCAAATTTTAGATGTGCAGTAGTTCACAGTCTTGTAAGTTTGATAGTTATGAGGCTGCATTATTTTTTTGGGGGGGAGGGTTTTTTTAAATAATAATTTATTTTTTCATTGTTCCCAGATTCATTGCTTATGTCCCACACCCAGTGCTCCGTGCAATTCGTGCCCTCCGCTGCATCGTCTCCACCCTCCTTCCTGAATACGACATAAAGACAAAAACCTGTACTAACTCCAGAGTTTCTCTTTCACTCTGCTGGAATGAGTAAGTTATTCTGAGAAACACAAGGCTGAGCTAATGCAAAAGCCCAAGAAATGTCAAACTCTTTCCCAAGAGTTTGTCCCAATTAGCTTTTAATCATTCTTTTGACTTAAATAAAATTAACATATAATGTATTCTTAGTCTCAGAGGCAGAGTTCAGTGGTTCACCAGTCTTATAGAACACCCAGTGCCCATCACATCATGTGCCCTCCTTAATGTCCATCATCCAGTTACCCCATCCTCCCCACCCCCTCCCCACTTTAACCATTTTTAACATCTTTATCATTCATATATTCTGACAAGTTTTGCATGTATGTGGTATCTCACGGAAGAATTAGACTTTCAAAGAATATTGGTCATTTCAGAAGGAGGAAAGCTAATACACTGGTAACTTGGGCTTAATCTTTCACATAGTGAGATTAATAAAATTTAATGTTCCTCAGTTACATCACTGTTGTGATGATAACAGGAATATGGAATAGAATCGCTGCTACAAGAAGCATCCAGATATCAAAGAACCCACCAGAATGTAAGTGATAGGAGGATAAGGACTTATATCTATAGGATTCATTGAAGTGACCCAGGAACTAGAAAAGCATCTACAGTACTATGTAATGTGTATCTTTTAAAAGACATATAAAAACCAATTTTTATCACATCCAGCACATCTCTTATAAACAAATTAGTAAGAATTAAAAACATCAAACTATCAAAAAGTTATAAAATTTGCTAAATAGTAACTATTATTTGTAAATGGAATCAAAGATTTTTGTCATCTAAAACTAAGAACGTAACTAAAACCTATTTCTCAAATCAGTCTTGAAATGCTACAATATTCTATAAGCCACGATGACCTGTTGATGTTACAGCCTTTGATATCATTTCCAATGGTGTAAAAAAGAAAAACATACAGGTCTTAATGTCCCCCTATCTATCTTTTGTCTTCATCATTGTTATTTGGAAATTAACTGAAACAAAACAAAAACAAAAACAACCAATTACCAGCGCTGTCCAACAGAACTTTATGTGGTGACGGAAATCTCTTATCTCTGGCTACTGAGGACTTGAAAGGTGACTAGCGTAACTAGAAAGTACTGAATTTTAAATTTTATTTAATTTTAGTTAATAGAAAGTTAAAAAGCTACGTATGGATGTAGCTACCATATAGAACGGCACAGAAAGGGCTGAGTCTCTAGCATTATTCTAACTAGAGCTACATGCCATGCCTGAGGAAGGTGGGAGGGACAGGGCTTGCAGAGTGGTGCCAAAGAGCCTGGAAGATGCCACTCAGTGCTGGACGCTGGATAGCCGGACCCATTCACGGAACTCCAGAGTGAATGTAAATACATCTTGGTGATCCACTATGTTAGGCGGGAATGATAATTGTTGCCTTACTGACCATGTCTGCCAATTAAATAACATAGTTGTATGTAAAAGCATTCTGTAAATTATAAAACACTACCCCAGCACGAACCATTACTAACAGCTCTGGAACAGAGTACTACTAACATGCTTAAACTACTTTTGCGTCAGTGAATTTAAATTTTATGAAGGCAGGAATTCTTGTTTGTTTAGCTCACGACTGAATCCTTAATGCCTAGAACAGCATCTGGCCTATGGCACATGTTTAATAAGTATTTGGGGAATGGATAAATTATAAAATACTGTTTGGAATTAAATTTTGATTGGTGAGTGGGAACACAAGCAGGGGGAATGAGAGAGGGAGAAGCAGGCTTCCTAGAGCCGAGCAGGGAGCCCAATGTGGGGCTTGATCCCAGGACTCTGGGATCATGACCTGAGCCAAAGGCAGACGCTTAACAACTGAGCCACCCAGGCGCCCCAACTTTTATTCTTTGATATTAGCTATTTTGGCATGAAGATGTACAATATCCTACTTATTCCAGCCTTCATGAAATATATTACATTTCTTGTTCTAAGAGAGCCCACCTGGTTAAAAGCATAGTTTTCGTCTTTGCCTAACTGGTTTTGCTAACTTGGACCACGGAAGAAAAAGACAAGGGAAAAAAAAGCCACCCCTTGTGGTCATCTCTTTGTAGGACTCTAAGGAATATGTAGGTCTTGAAAGGTCATGAAAGCCAATTAGATGGTGATCATTTCCTCACAAATAAATAACAGGAAAGCTGCTGTTTTAAAGCAAGTTAAAAAAAAAAAAAAACCGCAGATGAAAACATCTGAGTAGTTAAGATTAGTCATTCACCTAATCTGAAAATAGACAATCAACAGAATAGTTTAAATGAGCAGTTCAAATAGCCCATGTCTCCGAAAAGTTATTTACTGTTTCATCACAGTTTCATATGCGAGAGAGGTAACGCCCTGCCCGTATCGCGCACGCGTTCATGTGGCGCAGTACCTGTTCTGTCTGGAGCTGCTCCCGAAGCACCCTTACCAGCTCTTGGTTTTCTGGGTGAATGTTCTGATGGGCATTTCTGCGGAATAAAATATGATAGACTTGAATATAAAATCCTGTCGAATGAATCAGTTTTCTTTTTTGAAGATTTTAATTTATTTATTTACACTTCATTCACTTTTCATGAAGCTGAAATCCTTGGGGGGCACGACATCACACCAATCCTGTGGCCATCGCTCTGGCAGGAGGCTGCTCCGGAATCTGGCCCGAATGGTGCGTGTTTGCACGAGCAGGTGTCACTTTTCCCCAGATCACCCTTGTTTTGTTGGGTTTGCCACCAGGAGTCACGGTGCTGTTCTTTGCTTTGTACACAGAAGCGCATCTCTTGCCCAGATAGAATTCCATTTCACCTCAAGCGTAAACACCTTTGATTTTAAGAAAAGCTGTGTGCTTCCTATGATTCCAGAGACCCCGCTTACAGCCAGCCAGACTTATGTGGCATTTTAGGAGTCCTGTTTCTAGCAGGCCTCCCCAGGCTCCAAGAGGGCGGAAAAATATTTTATTTTTTCAAGTACTCTCTACACCCAACATGGGGCTCCCACTCAGGATCCTGAAATTAAGGGTCACATGGTCTACTGGCTAAGATGCCCCAAATCAGTTTTCTTTATGGGTTTAAGTTTCAACCAAGAACTACTGGTAATTTCACAAATGTAAATGATGGCCTATAACTGACTCTAATCCCAAGACGGAACATTCCAGGTTACTCTGTGAGGAGTTGTAAGATCACTGAGTATGGGCTGATTTCAGGATCAACTGGCAAATGATGAAATTCAGAGGCCTAGTACCTTGTAGATTTGATGGAATGGCAGGCTTATAAATCATATGAAGAATAATTAACACAATTATTTCTTCTGTGAAATTCCTTCAAAATAAGCAACTCTATGATAATATTATTATGCATTGGAACACTTATCCATATCTAATTAGATCTTTCCACCAATGAGGGGAGGGGCACAGAGAAACCAGGAAGGAACACTGTATCATATAGGAAAGCCCAAACCTAACTTACTACTACATCCTAATATTAACAATGAAAATGGAGACTCAAAGGCAAGAATTTAGTGGCTGATATAAAGGATGGAATCAGACACATGGGCAGCTAGAAATCAGAAGTCACAGTTAGGGTGGCAGAGAGACGGTGAAGACTTCCCTCTGACTCACAGCTTACTTCCATTTGGCTGTAACTGTTTCTTCAAAACTTACTTTTCTTTTCTTTTTTAAAGATTTTATTTCAGGGCGCCTGGGTGGCTCAGTGGGTTAAAGCCTCTGCCTTCGGCTCAGGTCATGATCTCAGGGTCCTGGGATCGAGGCCCACATGGGGCTCTCTGCTCAGTGGGGAGCCTGCTTCCTCCTCTCTCTCTGCCTGCCTCTCTGCCTACTTGTGATCTCTCTCTCTGATAAATAAATAAAATCTTAAAAAAAAAAAAAAGATTTTATTTCAGAGAGTGAGCGAGTGAGAGGGAGAGAACACGAACAGGGGAGGGGCAGAGGTATAGAGACAAGCAGACTCCCCGCTGGGCAGGGAGCCCAGTGTGGGGCTCTATCCCAGGACCCTGGGATCATGACCTGAGCCAAAGGGAGACATTTAAGCAACTGAGCCATGCAGGTGCCCTTAAACTTTTTTTTAAAGATTTTATTTATTTGAGAGAGAGAGAGAGAATGAGAGAGAGAGAGAGAGAGAGAGCGCGCACATGCGCATCTCCAGAGGGAGAAGATCTCCCGCCGAGCAGGGAGCGCTACACAGGACTCAATCCCGGGTCTCCAGGATCATGACCTGAGCCAAAACCAGTTGCTAAACCAACTGAGCCACCCAGGCGCCCTAAACGTGACCATTTTTAACAGCAATATTTCAGTAAGTCCACAAACCCTCACATTATCATGTAAGAGCCTTTATTCTCTGGGTGAGCTGATACTCCATAGTGATAAAACCTCCAAATCCGAGGCATCCGGGTGGTTCAGTCAGTTGGGCTTTTGACTTTTGATTTTGGTTGTAGTCATGATCTCTGGGTCGCGGGATAGAATCCTGTGTGGGGGGCCCTGCTCAGGGGGGAGTCTGCTTGATGTTCTCTCACTCCCTCTACCCTCCCCCCACCAAAATGAATGGATAAATCTTCAAAAAACAAAACAACCGCCCCCCCAAAAACCAAAAATGAAACAAATACCACCCCTCTTCCCAATATCCTAATGGGACGGGGAAAAGTTTTCAAAGTACATCTTACATTTATTCAATTTTTAGTACAAAAATTAAATTTTAGATAGAAAGCTGACAAAACATGTCCATTAGTTCTGAGATAACATAAAAAAAAAGTCAAATATCTAATCAGAAAGTAAACGTAGGGGCGCCTGGGGGGCTCAGTCAGTTAAGCATCCACCTTCAGCTCAGGTCATGACCCCAAGTCCCCGGGATCGAGCCCCGCATCCGGCTCCCTGCTCAGTGGAGGAAAGAGCCTGCTTCTCCCACTCCCTCGGCTCCTGTCCCCTCATCAAATAAAATCAATGAAAATAAAAGCAACTAAAATAAAATAAACATAAATCTAATAAAGCTACTTGAACTCTGTTTAGATACCTTCAATTTTGGTAAATTATCTATTTTAAATATTACCTTCTTGTGACTGAGTAAACACTCTCTGGAAGAAAGCTATTCTCTGGTGAAAACAATGTATCAGGGAACAGCACATGAACCGTCTCACTGCAGTACCAGTACATAACTAACTACACAAGACTTCTCTCAGACACTAGAAAACCATTCCCTTCTCATTGGAAGAAGATAGTTACTATTTTTCAAAGTATAGATATAAACCATGTAACTGGAACTTCTTTCTTTTGGCTTCTTTCCATAATTGAGAAGATATAAGATAGTAAATTCTGGTAGTAGAATTTTAGAAAAGTCAAAGTATAGTCAGAGAACAAGAACAAACAGCCTGACATGCTGAACCTGGCCTGTAGCTCAGGAAGTTAAGTGTGATTAGGAACTATGAGCATAGGACCAAAAATCTAGGAAATAATGGGATAATTAAGACAGACTGAAAGCTAGCTTAGATGGTTTCCAAATGTGATCATATTGGGGCGCCTGTGTGGTTCAGTTGGTTGGGCGACTGCCTTCGGCTCGGGTCATGATCCTGGAGACCTGGGATCGAGCCCTGCATCGGGCTCCCTGCTCCGCGGGAAGCCTGCTTCTCCCTCTCTCACTCCCCCTGCTTGTGTTCCCTCTCTGGCTGTGTTTCTCTGTCAAATAAATAAAATCTTAAAAAAAAAATTAAAAAAAAAATGTGATCATCTGGCAGCACCTGGGTGCTGTAGCTGGTTAAGCGGCTGCCTTCCTTTCAGGTCACGATCCCAGAGTTATGGGATTGAGCCCCGTGTCAGGCTCTGCGCTCAGTGGGGAGTCTGCTTGAGAGCCTCTGTCTCTCCCTCTCCCCCACTCGTGTTCTCTCTAAAATAAATAAATAAAATTTTAAAAAAATATAATCATCTCAGCTATGAGAAAGTGACACTAAGTTGGTCCAAATAAAGATGCCAAGAAAAAAAAAAAAAGAGGGTTTCTAATACAGAAACAAAGTACATAATTTACTAATGATTTGTGGTCCTTCGTTATTCTCTGAAAGGAGAAACCAAAATTATCCAGTTAAGTATGTGGCCCTGGAAAGAAGGCAGGAAGTTCTTATATGAAGAAAGAAATGATATCAAACCCTGTGTCAAGAAACAAAGTCTGAATCAAAGTTTACAAATGTTGAAGTCTGTCGTTTATACCTTAAACTGCTTACCAGACCCTTTGGAGTGGCTTTTGGTATGCCAATAAATGGCAACTAGTCCTAACAGCTTAAGACAAGAAATTTATTATAATTCACTGCTGAAGGATATTAAAGAAGACACACCAAAAATGGAAAGACATCTTGTGTTCACAGATTGGAAGACAATATTTTTAGGAATATCGGTACTACCCAAAGTGAGCTCTTTACAGATTCAACTCAATCCCTGTCAAAATCGGAAGACAATATTTTTAGGAATGTCGGTACTACCCAAAGTGACCTCTTTACAGATTCAATTCAATCCCTGTCAAAATCCCAAGCACATCCTTTGCCAAAACAGAAGAATCCAGATCTTAGGAAGATGACAGACTAGGAGGATCCTGAGCTACGTTTTCCCAGAGACACATGAAGACAACAACTACATATAACACACTTCACTGTGAAACTGATGACTGGAAAAACAGGTCCTCCACAGCTGAAGACATGAAGAAAAGTCCACACCGAGAAGGGTGAGAGGAGCAGAGATGCAGTCAGGATCCAAAGCCCCTACACAGCACCCCACAAATCGGGGGGACAGCACAGGCACGAAGGTGAACTCGGAAAAGGAAGGGGATGAGGCCCAACACTGCACACCCCCAGTCCTGGGGAACTGCACTGGAAACACAGGCCCTCCTAACGTTTGGCTTTGAAAATTAGCAGTGGAACTCCAGGAAAGCTGGAGGGTTACAGGAAACCAGTTCTCTGCTCTTAAAAACCCAGTGTGTTATACTATCACTTGGTCTGAGAACCAGCAGAGACCAATTGTTTGAGAAGCATCTGCATTATACGCAAAGGATATTTATGGGTTAATTTTAGGGCATGTGTTGGAGAGGAAGAGATCTATAGGAACTTTTCTCGGGAAAGGAAGTGCTGGTAGGCACAATTTTTCCTGCCTGCCTTTGGCCTAGGTAGCCGATGGGATGGCCACGGGAGACGGTTGTGATACTCCCCATCTACCTTGCTAGGCTTGCTAGCCATGCTCGCCCCATCTCAGCACTCACCTGGAGACCTGCCCTGCCGAACCCTTCCTACCTTGGCAGGCACCCTTCCAAAGTGGCCCCTATCCTGCTGCACCCCACCAGCAGTCCCGGCTAGAACCAGCACCTGCTCCAAAGCAAGCCCTGCCCCAGAGAGGGAGGAGAGCCGGGCCTGCACCCAGCAAGGCTGGTGTGGCTGGGGCTCTCAGCAGCGGTGCAGACACCTGCCCCGCCCACCAAAAGGGCAGCAGTGCCCATACCCGGGCACAACTGAGGGCACATGCAGTCTACACAGAGGGCAGCACCGGAGCCCCTGGAGCTAGTGACCAGGGAGGACTGTGCTACTGGCCTCACAGGACACCTTCTTCATAAGGCCGGGAGACATGGCTGACATACCTAATATAGAGGAACAAACACAAAGAATCAGAAAAAATGAGGATACAGAGCATTATGTTCCAAACAAAAGAAGGAGACAAAGCTTGAGAAAAAGAACCGAACAAAATAGAGATAAGTAACCTACCTAATGGAGAATTCAAAGTAACAGTCATAAACATGCTCACTGGATTTGAAAAAGTGTATGAACTCTGTGAGACCATCACAGAGAGAAAATATAAAAAGAACCAACCAAAGCCGAAAAATAGGGGCCCCTGGGTGGGTCAGTTGGCTGAGCATCTTTGGCTAAAGTCATGATCTCAGGGTCCTGGGACTGAGCTCCACTTCCCGCTCCCTGCTCAACAAGGAGTCTGCTTCTCCCTCACCCTCTCACCCTCCCCCCAACTTGTGCTCTCTGTTTTCCCTTGTGCCTTCTCTCTCAAAAAAAACAAATAAAATCTTAAAAAAAAAAAAAGCTGAAAAATACAGTAAGAGCGGTAAAAAATACACTTGAGAGAATCAACAACAGATTAGAAGATTCAGAGGAACAGTTCAATCATTAGAAGACAAGGCAGTGGAAAGGACCTAAGCTGAACAGAAAGAAAAAAGGATAGGTCAAGAGATACTAACATTCACATTACAGGCAGAGGAAAAAGACAAAGGGGCAGGAAACTTATTGAAGAGATAATAACTGAAAACTTCCCTAAATGGGGGAAGGAAACAGAAATCCAAGCCTAGGGAGCGCAGAGAGCCCCAAATAAGATGAACCCAGGAAGGTCTACACCAAGACACATAATTAAAATGCCAAAAATTAAAGAGAGAATCATAAAAGCAGCAAGAAAAATAAAATAGTTATATACAAGGGAAATCCCGTAAGGGTATCAGCTGATTTTTCACAGACATTTTGCAGGCCAAAAATAACTGGTTATGATATATTCGAACTCCTAAAGTAAAAAGCCTATAACCAAGAATACTCTATCTGCCACAGCTGTCATTCAGAACTGAAGGGGATACAAAGTTTCCCAAGCAAAAGTTAGAGTTCATCACCACTAAACCAGCCTTGCAAGAGATATTAAATGAACTTCTTTAAGCAGAAAAGAGAAAGTCAAAACTGAAGTAACAAAACTATGAAAGGAAAAAATTTCACTGGAAAAGCAATCATAAAGGTAGTAATCATTCATTCATAAACTAGTATGGTTAAAATACAAAAGTAGTAAAATCAATTATATCTACAGAAACTAGTTGAGATACACACAGAGACATGCACAAAATAAAGCATAAGAATCTTGATCTCAGGGTCATGAGTTCAAGCCCACTATGTACAGAGGTTTAAAAAAAAAGACATACATAATATAGATGTAAAATATAACATCATGTACATAAAACATGCAGGGGAAGGAGAAAAAATGTACTGCTTTTAGAATGTGTTTGAACCTAAGCACCTTCAACTTAATACAGACTGCTACATATATATAGGATGTTATATATGAATCTCATGGTAACCACAAACCAAAAGCCCATAACAGATACACAAAACATAAGGAGAATAGAATCTAAGCAAACACTTAAAAAACTCATCAAATTACAAGGGAAGAGAGCAAATGAAAGGAAAAGTACAAAAACAACCAGAGAACTGCTGACAAAATGGCAGTAACTACAGACCTAACAATAATCACTTCTTATTTTTGTTTTTCATCATCATAGTAAGTATAGTCTTTACTCCCTATCACCGATTTCACCCATCCTCTAAACAACCTCCCCTCTGGTAACCATCAGCAGTTTGTTCTCTATAGTTCAGATTCTATTTCTTGGTTTATCTTTCTCACTTTTTTTTTCTTTGTTCATCTATTTTGTTTTAAATTCCATATATGAGTGAGATCCTAAGATATCTTTTTTTAACTATTTCATTTAGCATTACACTCTGTAGCTCTATCCATATTGTTGTAAATGACAAGATCTTATTCTTTTTGGTGGCTGAATAATATTCCATTATATATGTATACATCTTATTTATTTATCTATCCGTGGACACTTGGGCGGCTTCCATACTTTGGCTATTGTAAATAATGCTTCAGTGGTACATTAACACAGGGGTACATGTATCCTGTTCATTAGTGTTTTGGGAATTTTTGAGTAAATACCCAGTAAAGTGATTACTGAATCACCGGGTAGTTCTTTTTTAAATTTTTGGAGGAACCTCCCTACCGTTGCTACAGTGGCTGTACCAGTTTCCATTCCCACAACACTGCACAAGGGTTCCTCTTTCTCCACACCCATGCCAGCACTTGTCATTTCTTGTGTTTTTTATTTTAGCCATTCTGACAGATGTGAGGTGATAGCTCATCATGGCTTTCATTTGCATTTCCCTGATGATGAGTTATGTTGAACACTTTTTCATGTGTCTGTTGGCCATCTGGATGTCTTCTTTGGAGAAATGTCTGTTCGCTCCCTCTGTCCACTTTTTAATTGTATTATTTGGGTTTTTTGGTGTTGGGTTTTATAAGTTCTTCATATATTTTGGATACTAACCCCTTATCTAAATATATCATTTCCAAGTATCTTTTCCCATTCAGTAGGCTGTCTTTTTGTTTTATTGTTTCCTTTGACATACAGAAGCTTTTTATTCTGAGGTAGTCACAATAGTTTATTTTTGCTTTTATTCCCCTTACTTCAGGAAACAAATTTAGAAAAATGTTGTTATGGCTGATGTCTGAGAAATCACTGCCTATGCTCTCTTCTAGAATTTTTATGGTTTCAGGCCTCGTCAGGTCTTTAATCCATGTTGAATTTATTTTCATGTGACAGAAAGTGGTCCATTTTCATTCTTTTGCATGCAGCTGTACAGATTTATCAACACCATTATTAAAGAGGTTGTCTTTATATATTCCTGCCCCCTTTGCTGAAGACTGACCATAGGGGCCCCTGGCTGAGCTCAGCTGGTTAAGCGACTGCCTTCAGCTGAGGTCATGATCCCACAGCCCAAGAATCAAGCCCCACATCGGCTCCCTGCCCAGTGGAGAGTCTGCTTCTCCCTCTGACGCTCCCGCTTCTTGTGCTGCTCTCTTTCTCAAATAAATAAAATCTTAAAAAAAAAAAAAAAAAAAAAGACTGACCATATAAGCATGGGTTTATTTCTGGGTTTTCCATTATGTTCCACTGATCTATGTGTGTATTTTTTTTTCTTTTTTAACGAGGCTCCACACCCAGCATGGAGCCCAACTCGGGGCTTCAACTCACGACCCTGAGCCCAAGGCTTGAGTTGAAATCAAGAGTTAGACACTCAACTGACTGAGTCACCCAAGCACCACTCTATGTGTCTAGTTTTTGCCAGTATTATACTGTTTTAATTTAATATAACTTTAAGTCTGGGACTGTGATACCTCCAGTTTTGTTTTTCAAGATTGCCTTGGCTATTTGAGGCCTTTCATGGTTCCATACAAATTTTAGGTTGTTTGTTCTAGTTCTGTGAAAGACGCTGTTGGTATTTTCATAGGCATTGCATTAAATATATATAGACTGCTTTGGGTAGTATAGACATTTTAACAATATTTGTTCTCCTAACTCATGAGCATTGTCTTTCCCTTTCTTTGCATTGTCTTAAATTTCTTCAGTGTCTTATAATTTTCAAAGCATACATCTTTCACATCTTTGGTTAAATTTATTCCTAGATATTTGTTTTTGTTACAATTGTAAATGGAATTGTTTTCTTAATTTCTCTTTCTGGCGCTTCATTATTACTCTATAGGAATGCAACAGATTTTTGTCCATTGATTTTTGTCACCTGCAACTTTACTGAATTCATTTATTAGTTCTAGTAGTTTTTGGATGGTCTTCACGGTTTTCTATGAATAGTTTCATGTCATCTACAAATAGTGACAGTTTTACTTTCATTCCTTACAAATTTAGATTCCTTTTAGATCTTTTTCTTGTCTGATTGTGTGGCTAGGACTTCCAGTACCATGTTGAATAAAAGTGGTAGGAGTGGACATCCTTGTCTTATTCCAGACATTAGGGGAAAGCTCTCAGCTTTTCACGATTAAGTATGATGTTAGCTATGGGTTTTTCATATAGGGCCTTTCCTATGCTCAGGTATGTTAGAGCTGTAACCTATTTTGTTGAAGGTTTTTATCATGAACGGATGTTGTACTTTGTAAAATAATTTTTCTGCATTTTTGAAATGACTGTATGGCCTTTATCCTCTCTTGTGATGCTGAAATGTTTGTTTCTGAGCCTGAGCCCTTCTGTTTGCACCAACACTTTCCCCTACCCTTCTTCGAAACACTAAATGTACTAATGTACTAGAGACTCTTCTGTGTTCCTAAACAGCAACCCATAAACCTGGGGGTGAGTCAGAACAGGGAAGGGCACTCAAGTTCCCATGGCCCTAAGACTTAAGAGTTTCCCAGGACCAAGCCAGCAAGCTCTAAGGGCTGCTGAAATGATCATATGGTTTATCCTTCCTCGTATTGATATGACATATCACACTGATTATTTTGTGAATACTGAACCACATTTACAGCCTGGGAATAAATCCCAGTTGATCATGATGTATGATTTTTTTTAATGTATTGTTGGATTCAGTTTGCTACTATTTTGTTGTGGATCTGCACATCCACATTCATGAGAGATATTAGCCTACAGTATTTGTGTGTGTGTGTGTGTGTGTGTGTGTGTGTGTGTGTGTCTCTGTGTGTGGTATCTTTCTTTGGTTTTGATATCAGGGTGATAACTGGCCTCAAAGAATAAATTTGGAAGTTTTCCTTCCTCTTGTATTTTTTTTAATAGTTTGAGAAGAATAGGTATTAATATCTTTAAATATTTGGTAGAATTTTCCTGTGAAGCTATCTATTCCTGGATGTTTGTTTTTTAGTAGTTTTCTGATTACTGATTCATTTCACTGCTGGTAATCAACCTGTTCAAATTTTCTACTTCTTCCTGTTTTAGTTTTGGTATGTTTCTAGGAATTTCTCCATTTTTCCCTATGTTGTCCAATTTGTTGGTTTATAGGTTTTTACAATATTGTTTTAATTGCTTTTATTTCTATGGTACTGGTTGTTACTTCTCTTTATCCTCTCTCTCTCTCTCTCTCTCTCTTAAAATGAATCTTGCCAAAGGTTTATCAGTTTTATATTTTCAAAGAACCAGCTCCTGGTTTCATTCATATGTTCGTTCTAGTGGGTTTTTCTGTTGTTGTTATTACTTTCTATATCACTTGTAGCTACTCTGATTTTTATTATTTCCTTCCTTTTGCTGGTTTTGTGTTCTTGCTTGTTCCTCTTTTTCTAGCTCTCTTAGGTAAAAGGTTAAGTTGTTTATTTGAGGTTTCCCTTGCTTCTTGAGGTAGGCCTATATTGCTATCAATTTCCCTCTTAAAATCACTTTTGCTGCATTGCAAAGATTTTGGACTGCTGTGTTTTCATTGTCATTTGTTTCCATTTAAGTTTTGATTTCTTCTTTGATTTCTTGGTTAACCCATTCATTATTTAGGAGCATATGATTTAACCTCCATGTATTTGTGTTCTTCCCAGATTTTTTCTTGTGGTTGATTTCTAGTTTCATAGCATTGTGGCCAAAAAACGATACATGATATGACTTAGATTTTTTTGAATTTCTTGAATGACTTGTTTTGTGGCCTAATATGTGACCTCTTCTGGCGAATGTTCCATGTATACTTGAAAATAATGTGTATTCTGCTGTTTTAAGACGGAATGTTCTGAACACGTCTGTTAAATCGCTCTGGCCCAGTATGTCATTGAACGCCCATTTCCTTGTTGAGTTTCTATATGGGTGATCTGTCCATTGATAAGAGTGGTAAAGTCCCCTACTATCATTGTATTACTATCAATTATTTTCTTTATGTTTGTTATTAACTGTTTTATGTATTTTATCTATTAACTGTTCTATGCATGTTGGGTGCATTCAATAACCACTTTAAATGTAAATAAACTGAATTATTGGGGCACCTAGATGGCTCCGTTGGTTAAGCATCTACCTCTGGCTCAGATCATGATCCCAGGGTTCTGGGATCGAGCCCTGCATTGGGCTCCCTGCTCAGCGGGGTGTCTACTTCTCCTTCTCCCTCTGCCCCTCCACTCCACTCATGCTTTCTCTCAAATAAAATAAAATCTTAAAAAAAAATTTCTCCAATTAAAAGTCATTGGATTAAAAAAAGGAAGATGCCTATCCTATGACCTAGCAATTACACTACTAGGTATTTATCCAAAGATTACAAAAATGCTTATTCAAAGGGGCACATGCATCCCAATGTTTACAGTAGCCAAGGGGCATCTGGGTGGCTCAGTCAGTTAAGCATCTGCCTTCAGCTCAAGTCATGATCCAAGAGCCTTGGGATCAAGTTCCACATCAGGCTCCTTGCTCAGTGAGGAGTCTGCTTCCCCCCACCCCCTTCCCTGCTGCTCGTGTTCTCTCTCACTCTCTCTCAATAAATAAAATCTTTTTTAAAAAGTAGCCAAATTACAGAAAAGAACCCAAATGTTACCAAGTGATGAATGAAGAAAAATGTGATATATATATGCATATGTGATATGTGCAAATGTGAGAGAGAGAGAGAGAGAGAGAGAAAGAGAGAGAGAGTATTACTCAGCCATCAAAAAGAATGAAATCTTGGGGCACCTGGATGGCTCAGTTGGTTAAGCATCTGCCTCTGGCTCAGGTCATGATCCGAGGGCCCTGCGAATGAGCACTGCATCGGTTCCCTTCTTGTGGGGAGTCTGCTTCTCCCTCTTCCTCTGCCCTTCCCCACTGCTCATGCACTCTCAAATAAATAAAATCTTAAAAAACAAGAATGAAATCTTGCCATTTGTGACAATGTGGATGGAACTAGACTGTATTATAAGTCAGTCAAAGAAATAACCGAAATAAGTCAGTCAGAGAAAGACAAATATTATGATTTCCCTCAGATGTGGAATTTAAGAAATAAAAATGAACACAGGAGAAAGGAAGAAAAAATAAACTAAGGTAAAAACAGAGAGGGAGGGAAACCTCTTAACTGTAGAGAACAAATTGAGGATTGCTGTAGGGAGGGGAGTATGGGGAGGCACTAGGTGGGTGATGGGCATTAAGGAGGGCACCTGTCAGAATGAGTATCGGGTGTTATACATAAGTGATGAAACACTAAATTCTACTCCTGAAAACTCCCTCCCCCCAAAAAAGACCCTTCAAATGCTAATTAACTTCAGGCCTAAGCCAAAAGTGAAGGGATGGAAAAAGACATGTCATGCAAGAGAAAAAAAAAGTTGGGATGGCACTACTTATATTACATGAAATAGACTTTAATAATAAAACAGTAATTGTAACAGGATAAAGAAGGGCATTATATAATGAAAAGGATAAATTCAGGAACAAGATATAGTACAGGTCCACCTAAATACACAAAGCAATGACTAACAGACTCAAGGGAGAAACTGAGGGCAATAGAACAATAGGAGAGGACTTCAACACCCCACTTACATGAATGGAGAGATCACTCAGACAGAAAATCAATAAAACAATGGTTCTGAATGACACATTAGACCAGATGGACTTAACAGTTAAGGACAAAACATTTCATCTAAAAAGAGCAGAATACATATTCTTTTAAAGGGGGCACGGAACATTCTCCAGGGTAGATCACACAATAGGGCGCAAATTAAGTCTCAATAGATTTAAGAAGATTGAAATCCTATTGATATTGCTTCTAATCGTAATTACATGAAACTAAACCAATTACAAGGGGGGAAAAACTGGAAAGAACACAAGCATGTGGACAGAAAACAAGATCCAACTAAACAATCAATGGGTTAACAAAGAAATCAAAGAGGAAATAAAAAAAGAATACCTGGAAACAAATGAAAATAGAAACACAATGGTTCAAAATCTTTGGTACCCAACAAAAGTTGTTTCAAGAGAGACATTTATAGCAATAGAGACCTACCTCAAGAAACAAGAAAACTCTCATAAACAAACTAATGTTACACCTATGGAAACTAGAAAAAACATGAACAAGGATCAGAGAAGAAGAAGAAAATAATAAAGATTAAAGTAGAATTACAGAAAATAGAGACTTAAAAACACACAACAGAAAGAAAAGATCAGTGAAACTAACAGCTAGTTCTTGGAAAGATAAACAAAACTGATAAACCTTAAGCCAGACTCATTAGGAAAAAAAAAAAAAAGAGAGAGAGAACTCAAATAACAAAAATCAGAAGTGAAAGAGAAGTTATAACCAACATTACAGAAATACAAAAGATTATAAGAAACTACAAAAAAAATATGCTAACAAAGTGGATATCCTAGTAGTGGGTAAAGTGTTAGAAATATACAGTTTTCCAAGATTGAATCAAGAAAATCTAGAAAACCTGTATTAATCAGTGACTAATAATGAAACTGAGTCAATAATCAAAATATAACCAAGAAAGAAAAGTCCAGGACTAGATGGCTTCACAGGTAAATTCTGCCAAACACTTAAAGAAGAGTTAATACTTCCTTCTCAAACAATTTTAAAACTATAAAAGAGGAAGAAATGCTTCCAAATGTATTGCATGAGGCCATCACTGTCCTAATACCAAAACTAAACAAAGACACAATTTCAAAAAAAGGAAATTACAGACCAATATCTCTGATGAACACAGATGCAAAAATACAAAACAAAATATTAGCAAATCATATTCAACAATACGATTAAATGATTCATTCACTATGATCAAGTGGGACTCATTCTAGGATAATAAGGACAGTTGAATACCTACAATTCAATCAACATGTCACACAATAACTAAATAAAGGATAAAAATCATATCATCTCAACAGATGCAGAAAAACATTTTTTAAAAGATTTTATTTATTTGTTTGATAGAGAGAGACACAGCTAGAGAGGGAATACAAGCAGGGGAAGTGAGAGAGGGAGAAGCAAGTTTCCCGCCAAGCAGGGAGCCTGATGTGGGGCTTGATCCCAGGATGCTGGGATCATGACCTGAGCCAAAGGCAGATGCTTAACGACTGAGTCACCCAGGCACCCTGCAGAAAAACATTTGATAAAATTCAACATCCATTCATGATAAAAACTTTCAATAAAACAGGTTTAGAGGGCAAATACCTCAACACAATAAAGGACATATATGAAAAAGACACAGCTAATGTCAGAGTCAATGGTGAAAAGTGGAAAGTTTTTCTCTACAAGCAGGAACAAAACAAGGATGTCCCACCTCACCAACTACTTATGCAACACACTACCCAGGTCCTAGTTACGGCAATCAAACAAGAGAAAGAAATGAAATGCATCCAAATTGGAGAAAAAGTAAAATGGTCATGATCTGCAGATGACATGATAGTATACATTGAAAACCCTAAAAACTCCACCAAAATTATTAGAATAAATGAATTCAGTAAAGCTGTAGGATACCAAATTAATATACACAAATCTGCTCCATTTCTGTACATTAATAAAGAAACAGCAGAAAGAAAAATTAAGAAACAATCTCATTTGCAATTGCCTCAAAAGGAATAAAATACCTAGGGATAAATTTAACCAAGGAGGTTAAAGACCTGTACTTTGAAAACTATAAGACACCAATGCAATACACTGAAAACAACAAAAACAAGTGGAGGGGCGCCTGGGGGGCTCAGTTGGTTAAGCGACTGCCTTCGGCTCAGGTCATGATCCTGGAGTCCCGGGATCGAGCCCCACATCGGGCTCCCTGCTCAGCGGGAAGCCTGCTTCTCCCTCTCTCACTCCCCCTGCTTGTGTTCCCTCTCTGCCTGTGTTTCTCTCTGTCAAATTAATAAAATCTTTTTAAAAAATAAATAAATAAAAATGAAAGATTAAAAAAAAAAAAAAAACAAGGGGGAAGACATAGCACACTCATAGACTGGAAGAATTAACATTGCTGAGGCGCCTCGCTGGCTCAGGCATTAGTCTGCCTTCAGCTCAGGTCATTATCCGGAATCATCAGGCTCCCTGCTCAGCGGGAAGCCTGCTTCTCCCTCTCTCACTCCCCCTGCTTGTGTTCCCTCTCTGGCTATGTCTCTCTCTGTCAAATAAATAAATAAAATCTTAAAAAAAAAAGAATTAACATTGTTAAGATGTCTATACTACCCAAAGCACTCTACAGATTCAACACAATCCCTACGAAGACACCAACAGCATCTTTCAGTGCATTGGGTGGCTCAGTCAGTTAAGCATCTGACTTTTGGTTTTGGCTCAGGTCATGGTTTCATGGGTCATTAGATCAAGCCCCGCATCATGCTCTGCACTCAGCAGGGAGTCTGCTTGAAGATTCTCTCCCTCTGCTCCTACCCCCCACTTTGTTTGTCTCTCTCTCTCTCTCTCTCTAGCTCTAAAATAATCTTTGAATAAAGAAAAGAAAATACCAACAGCATTTCTCACAGAACTAGAACAAATAATCTTAAAATTTGTACAGAACCACAAAAGAGCCCCAACAGCCAAAGCACACTTGAGAAAAAAGAACAAGCTGGAGGCATCACAATCCCAGTTTTCAAGATATACTACAAAGCTATAGCAATCAGAACAGTATGGTACAGACACAAAAGTAGATATATACATCAGTAGAACAGAATAGAGAGTCCAGAAATAACCCCATGCTTATATGGCCAATTAATGTACAACAAAGGAAGCAAGAATATACAATGGGGAAAAAAGACAGTCTCTTCATTAATGGTCTTGGGAAAACTGGACATCTACATGCAAATGACTGAAATTAGACCACTTTTGTATACCATACACAAAAGCAAATTCAAAATGGATTAAAGACCCAAATTAGGACTAGAAACCATAAAACTCCTAGAAGAAAATATAGGAGAGATATATGTATTTTTTATATTGGACATCAGCCTTAACAATATTTTTCTGGATCTGTCTCCTCAAGCAAGGGAGACAAAAACAAAAATAAACTATTGAGACTGCATCAAACTAAAAAGCTTTTTGCACACCAAAGGATACTATCAACGACATAAAAAGGCAATCTCTTAAATAGAAGATGTTTATAAATGATATATCCACCAAGGGGTTGATATCCAAAATATATATGGAACTCATACAACTCAGCCCACAACACCCCCCAAATAATCTGATGAATAAATGGTGAAAGAACCTGAACAGACATTTTCCTAGAAAAAACATCGAGATTGCCAACAGACAGCTGAAAAGATGCTCAGTGTCACTAATCATCAGGGAAATGCAAATCAAAAGGACAATGAGGACCTGTCTGAATGCTATTATCAAAGAGACAAAAATTGGGGGCCTGAGAGGCTCAGTGGGTTAAGCCTCTGCCTTTGGCTTAGGTCATGATCTCAGGGTCCTGGGACTGAATCCCGCATTGGGCTCTCTGCTAAGCAGGGAGCCTGCTTCCCCCTCTTTCTCTGCCTGCCTCTCTGCCTATTTGTGATTTCCCTCTGTCAAATAAATAAAATCTTAAAAAAAAAAAAAAGACAAAATTAACAAGTGTTGGCTGGAATGTGGAGAAAGGCAAATTTTTGTGCACTATTGGTAGGAATATGTATTGGTATAGTCACTGTGGAAAATCAAACAGCAGTTTTAATTTTAAAAAATTAAAAATGGAACTATAACAATCTACTAATTCCTGTTCTGGGGAATTACCCAAAGAAAACAAAAACACCAATGCAGGAGCACCTAGGTGGCTCAGTGGGGTTAGCCTCTGCATACAGCATAGGAAATACAGTGAATAATACTATAGTTGAATATGTTGACAGATGGTAACTAAACTCACTTACTGTGGTGAGAATTTGATAATGCATGAAATTGTCGAATTGCCATGATATATACCTAAAACTAATATTGTATGTCAACTACAATTAAATTTAAAAACCAGGAAAAAAAATCATCTCTTTAAAAAAAAAAAAGAAGGAAAGAAGGGAGAGAGAGAAAGAAAAGATAGAAACAAAGAAAAAAAAGAAAGAGAAGAAAGAAAAAAGAAATCCAACCTAAAATTTGTATGTCAATGGACCCCAAATAGCTAAACAATCTTGAAAAAGAGTAATATTGTAGGACACACACTTTCTGATTTGAAAACTTACTAGAAATCTAGAGTAATCAAACTGGTATGGTACTGAGCTAAGGGCAAACATACATACCAATGGAACAAAATACAGTCCAAAAATAAATGTATACAAATGGTTAAATTATTTTTGGTAAGGATAGCAAGGCCCTTCAAGGTGGAAGGGTGGTCTTTTCAACAAATGCTAATGAGAAAACTGAATATCCACATTCAAAAGAATGAAGAAAGATCGTTACTTCCTACCACATAAAAAAATTAACTCAAAATGAATCAAAGACCTAAACTTAAGAGCTAAAACTACAAAAAACTTGGAAGAAAACATAGGGGAAAATCTTTGTGACCTTAGATTTGGCAATGATTCCTTAAATAGACACCAACAACATAAGCAACAAAAGAGAAAATATATTGGACTTTATCAAAGTTAGAAACTTTGCGCATTGAAGGACACTATAGAGTAAAAAGACAACTCACAGAATAGAAGAAAACGTCTATAAATCATATAGTTGATAAGTGATTAATACCAGAATACATAAAGAACTCTCATAACTTTTGTGTCAATTATAACTTCAATGAAAAAAACAGTCTCATAGGGACCCCTGGCTGACTAAATCAGTAGAACAGGGGACTCCTGATTACAGGGTCTTGAGTTCAAGCCCCACATTGGGTATAGAGCCTACTATAAAAACAAACATAAAAACTCTCATAACTTGAAAATAAAAAGCAAACACCCCAATTCAAAGACTGGCAAAGAACCTGAACAGACTTCTTCAAATAAAACATACATATTACCAATAAGCACATGAAATGATCAACATCATGCATCATAAGTGAAATGCAAATCAAAACTCCATTAAGAGGGCACCTGAGTGGCTCAGCCTATGAAGCAGGAGACTCTTGATTCTGGGTCAGGTCATGATCTTGGGGTCCTGGAATCTGGCCTGCACTCAGTGGGGAATCTGCTTCTAGATTTTCCTCCTCTGTCCCTCTTCCTCCCACTAGCACATGTGCACACACTTCCTCTCTTTCTCTCAAATAAATAACAAACAAATCTTTAAAAGAAAAAAAAAACTTCCAATGAGATACTACTTTATACCCAGTTTGGATGACAATTATAAAAAAAATAGAAGGTAGCAAGCGTTGGCAAAGATACAGAAAAATTAGAACCACTGTGTACTGCTGGTGGGAACATAAAATGAGCTAGCTGCTGTGAAAAACACTTTCCTCAATTCCAACTGAAAGCAAGTATTTGCACACCAATGTTCAGTGTCATATCATCCCTAATAGCCAAAAGGTGGGAGCACTCAAATGTCCATCCAAAACAAATGGATAAATAAAATGTGGTATATATGTACAGCGGAATATTATTCAGTGTTAAGAAGGAATGCTATTCTGATACATGCTAAAATGTACTGACCCTGAAAGCATTATGCTAAGTGAAATAAGCCACACACGAATGGACAAATATTATGATTCCACTTTATGAGAATTGATTAATTCATTGAGATAAAAGGTAGAATAGAGGCTACCAAGGTCCGGAAGGAGGGGGAATGGGAAGTTATTGTTTAACTGGTACAGTTTCTGTTTGGAATGATAAAGTTCTAGCAAGACAGTAGTGATGGACATACAACACTGTGAATGTACTTACCACAATGAATTGTATACTTAAAGTGGTAAATTTTATGCTGTGTTTATCTCAGCACAATACAAAAAAAAAAGAATAAAATGGCTAAAAACCTCAAAGAAATTACAGAAAAGAGACAGAAGTTTAAACCACACATGCTCCACTCTCCCAACACATTACTAATTGATAACTTCAGTTGAAATAACAGGATTACAACTGCCAATTTGAATCTGAAGAGCTGGGCAGAAACTTAAACTGACCTCCTACCCATCATATGACAGATTCAAAACAATGTCTAAGTATAATACGGAGCACCTTATATAATCTGAAAAGTTTCCTCTTAGGTAGATCCAAATCTATTATTTATCTTTACCTATTGGCCTTGGTTCTTTCCATGAAGTTACACAGAATAAATCTAATTCTTCAATAAAGCAAGCCCTGATCTTTGAAGACAGCTCCTATGTCCAACTGTTTTTTCCACTAAGTTAGATATTCCCAGTCCCTTCAAGCATTTTATATGGTTGTTATGGCTTTCCCCACTCTGATAACTTCCCCTGAATGTTTACCAGTTTAAAATTATTCACCCAAACTGTTAATAACCCAAATGTGACCTATATCCGGTTATTTTGACTAATGCACCATAATACTGTTAAGTTTTTGATATCTACAACATACAATTGCCTTTTTAAATATAAAACTATTGGTTTAGGGATGCCTGGGTGTCTCAGTCATTAAGTATCTGTCTTCAACTCAGGTCATGATTCCAGGGTTCTGGGATCAAGCCCTACATCCGGCTCCCTGCTCAGCGAGGAGCCTGCTTCTCCCTCTGCCTGCGGCTCCTTCTACTTGTGCTCTCTCTGTCTAATAAATAAATAAAACTTTTTAAAAAAGAATAAAAACTTTTGATTAGGACTTCATATCTTTCCAGTCTGAGGGGAAAATTTTTAATATATAAGTAATAAATATCCATAGCAGGAAAATTAGAATAAGAAAATAAAAATATTTTAAAATTAATTCTATCAAAAATAATTTTTAAACAGTATGGTTTACTTGACTTATAGATTTGTGATGTCTTTTGGTCATTAGTTCTCACTCAACAATTCAACAAGGACACTTCCACATGACATCTGCATCTCGTGTTTTCTTATTTGACAGAGAAACACAGAGGGAAGGAACATAAGAGGGGGGAAGGGGAAGTAGGAGAGGGAGAAGCAGGGACCTTGATGCGGGACTTGATCCCAGGCCCTGGGATCATAACCTCAGTCAAAGACAGATGCTTAACAACTGAACCACGCAGTCCCTTTGCATCACATTCTTAATAAAGAGCAGATACTCTATTTGTATTTGCCTACTCATGACTCATTTCTTAAATAGCTTTACTGAAATATAGTTCACATGACACACAATTTGCCTGTTCAAAATGTACAATTTAATGGTTTTTTAGCATATTCACACATATATGTAACCATCACCAGTCAATTTTAGAATATTTCCAATACCTCAAAAAGAATCTCTGTACCGCTTACTCTAATTCCCTATATCCCGATCTTCCACTCAGTCCGAAGACCTGCTTCCCGTCTCTATAGATTTCACTACTTTGGACATTCATATGAACAGATGTGAACAGATGTGGCCTTTGTATCTGACTTACTTCACTTAGCATAATGTTTTCAAGTTTCATTTACAATGTAGAATGTGTCAGTATGTTATTCTATTTTATTGCTGCAAAGTATTTCCATTCTATGTACATGTCACATTTGTTTATCCCTTCATTTGTTGATGGATATTTGGGTTGTTTCCACCTTGGCTGTTAATAATGCCGCCACAAACATTCTTGTAGAAGTGGGGTTTTTTTGGACAGGCTGGAGGGGAGTGGCAGAGGGAGAGGGTGAAGGGAATCTTAAGCAGACTCTATGCTCAGTGTAGAGCTCAACATGGGGCTCAATTTCACAAGCCCGAGATTGTAACCTGAACTGAAATCAAAAGTTAGACACTTGGGGTGCCTGGGTGGCTCAGCTGTTAAGCATCGCCTTCAGCTCAGGTCATGATCCCAGAGACCCGGGATCAAGCCCTGCATCGAGCCCCGTATCGGCTCCCAGCTTGCAGGGAAGCCTGCTTCTCCCTCTCTCACTCCCTCTGCTTGTGTTCCCTCTCTAGCCATGTTTCTGTCAAATAAATAAAATCTTAAAAAAAAAAAAAAGAGTTACAGGCCTCTTTTATAAGTTTTTGTGTGGCAATGTGTTTTCATTTCTCATGGGCATATATACATAGAGATCTCTCTCTATATATATCTATCTATATCTAGGAGTCAATTTGCTACACATCACATGGTAACTCCATATTTAATCATTTGAGGAACTGATAGTTTTCCCAAGAGGCTGAAGCATTTTTAGATTTCCACTATCAGTATATGAGGCTTCCAATCTTCTCAAATCCTCAAAAACTATTATTTCACTTTTTTTTTTTTTTAAGATTTTATTTCTTTGACAGAGAGAGACACAGTGAGAGAGGGAACACAAGGAGGGGGAGTGAGAGAGGGAGAAGCAGGCTTCCCGCCGAGCAGGGAGCCCGATGGGGGGCTTGATCAGAGTACCCTGGGATAAGTACCCGAGTGGAAAGCTGATGCCTAACCCACTGAGCCACCCGGGTGGCTTTTCTTGATGGTCCCCTTTGAAGCATGCAGGTCGGGAATTCTGATGGCGTCCAGCTCGACCATCTCTTTCTTTTGTTGCTCATGTTTTGTGTCATATCTGAGACTCTTGATGCTTAAAGATCTTTTCTATGATTTTACAGCAAACTCACTGATTTGTAATTTTTAAGATTAATTTTTCTCCTTTATACTTTTTTTCCATTTCTGTTTTCTATGACATATACTTATATATTTATCTCCATGTGTTAACACTTAAATTCTTAGTTTATATCCTAGTCTCTATATAATGATATATAAACATCTGAAGCCTTTAAGTTTTATTCCTGATTCTGTAACAGTAATTTTAACTTTCATCTTAATTCCCTCCATATTGTCCAACTTTTTTTTTGCCTGTTTTTCTATCTAAAGAAAGTATCTTGTACTTAATATCTCTACCACTTACAAACTGAAGGATTCAATTATGAAAATTACATTTTTAAACTGTGATACTTCCATAGAAAATATTAATATTTTATTGAAAATATGGTATTTAGATTTTATCTGAGACAGCCAATGGCAGGAACAATACACAGCAGCATTTAGAGCCTAGTGAAAAATAGGTGGCGCCTGGGTGGCTCAGTTGGTTAAGCCACTGCCTTCGGCTCAGGTCATGATCCCGGAGACCCGGGATCGAGCCCCACATCGGGCTTCCTGCTCAGCGGGAAGCCTGCTTCTCCCTCTCTCACTCCCCCTGCTTGTGTTCCCTCTCTAGCTGTGTTTCTCTCTGTCAAATAAATAAAATCTTTAAAAAAAAATAAAAAAAAATAAAAAAAAAAAAAAAAAAAAAAAAAAAAAAAAAAAAAAAAAAAAAAAAAAAAAGAAAAATAAAATACCTTAGCAAATATACAACTGACACGGAAAACAAAGGCAAAAGAAAAAATTAAGTTTCCTTACTGCCCACAGCCCATTGAAAAGCCCTTGAAACAGGCAGAGTGACCTTCCTCTAGGAGCTCAGCCCCTCAATGCTGACGCCTTGCTAAGGGCAAAAGGGAATCCTAGCTCAACATTATCCTGACCTCCAGGACCCTGTAAATCTACTTTAATATATAAAAATTACTTTCAAAACTTCCTTTATCTCTACCCCCCACCCAAAGACATATGTCTCACAACTAACATTTTATTAGACAAATAATAAATGACCTTTTCCTAACAATAGCTAGTCCCCTCAAGGTCCTGGAAATCTTGCTTCCAAAATACCTTAGAGGGGTGCCTGCGTGGTTCAGTCAGTTAAGCGACCCAGTCTTGGTTTCGGTTCAGGTCAGGATCTCAGGTTCTTTTTTTTTTTTTTTTAAGATTTATTTTTTGACAGGAGAGAGATCACAAGTAGGCAGAGAGGCAGGCAGAGAGAGAGGAGGAAGCAGGCTCCCTGCTGAGCAGAGAGTCCGATGTGGGCCTCAATCCCAGGACCCTGAGATCATGACCTGAGCTGAAGGCAGAGGCTTTAACCCACTGAGACACCCAGGTGCCCAGGATCTCAGCTTCTTGACACAGAGCCCTATGTAAGGCTCTGCACTCAGCAGGGATTCTACTTCTCTCATTTTCCCTCTGTCCTCTGTCCCCTGTCCACCCTTCTCAAAATAAATCTAAAAAAAAAAAAAATTCTTTAGATTTATGCTGTCCCTAACCCCCTCCCAACCTCAAAGTATATAATCAGCCACCTGTTAAAACCCCAGTGCAGCTCTTTCTGTCCACAGATCCTAGCCCCAATCTTTAATAAAATCACCCTTTTTGCACTGAAGACCTCTCTAAAATTCTTTCTTGGCTGTTTGCTTCAAACTCCAACATTTCCACATCACAATATTGAGCTCTTTTTTAAATGAAGTATTAAAAATTACTAGAAGCAGTCAGAAAGCAGTGGCCCTTGCAAATACACATTATTTCAATTCTTTCGTCCTTTAGTCTCACCTGAAAAGTGCATATACCAGGGTAGCAATCAAAGCGAAACTGACCACAACTGCCACAAGTACTTGGTCACTTACTCCTTCTATGACTGAATCATCATCCAATTTCAAACTTTGAACTTCACCTTGATATTTGGCCATTCCAAGTCTAAACGATAAAGAAAAAAAAGTTACAAATGACACAGTGAAAATAAGATATACTAATCAAAACCACATAAATATAAGTTACTTCTAATGCATATAATTTTTTATAGTGCCCACTGAAGTAAAGTTGCGTTAAGTACAACTCTAGTGGGGAGTCTCCCGTTAATGAGTTCTTTAAAATCTGCCCCACACAAATTTTGAGTAGTACAAAATTTTATCTCCTTTAAGGTACACAATTATTCTAATATATCATCCAGTTACATTTCTTAAAAACAAAATTTTTAAAAATACCCTTTCTTCTTGAAGCTCTGTCCTTTAATCTTAAGGAAAAAAAGACATTCCGCAAGACCAGCCGCTCTTTTTATTCTTGTATACCCAATCAATTCTCTCAGTAACTCAGGTCCCTCATCAGCCTTACAGCACTGAATCGGTTCTGGAATGTACCATGGACACATAGCGAAGGCAATACATTTTCTTCTTCTGTAAATATTCCCGTATTATCTAGCATAGTGCTCTGCACACAGTAGGACCTAATAAACATATGTTTAAATATGAGTGACTTACCTTACTTATTATGTTAGTGATTTGAAAAGTAAAACACATTTAGGCTATAGGACATTTATATCTATACTAAGATTAGTTGAATTAATCAAAATTCTGGTGCTTGAAAAACTATTAGCCTCACCTGGAACTAAGCTGAGTTTATGGTTCAGAATTCTTTGAACTGCCTGGAATATGGAATCTCTCTGAGGCTGCATTTCCTTATGAAGAGAAAAGGGAGGATATGAAATTCTCCTTCCCATACACTAAGCCTGAGAAAAATGGTAATATCCATTTTCTTAAAAAAAGATTTTATTTACTTATTTGATACAGACAGAGGTCACAAGTAGGCAGAGAGGCAGGCAGAGAGAGGGAGAAGCAGGTTCCCTGCTGAGCAGAGAGCCTGATGCCTCCCAGGACCCTGAGATCATGACCTGAGCCAAAGGCAGAGGCCCAACCCTCTGGGCCACCCAGGTGCCCAGTAATACCCAATTTTTATAGGTATGAAGGGAAATAACCCAACCACATCAGAGTCCAAGTATCACATGTAATTCACATTTTTTACATTGCAAAACAGAAAAATTCAGTCTCATAAGACACCTAGAGGAAAATAAATTCTTAAACATATGACTATTCATAATTAAAATTCTGTATCCATGTAACATACAGCACTGAAAAGTTTTATTCATTAACCTAACGACTCTGTTAAGAGGAAACTTTGTAAAAATCTAACACCTTGGAAAGAACCTGAATTCGCTGCTAATAAGGAAGTTACCTTATGGAAGAAATATAAGGAAACAGATCAAAGCCAATTTCCATCTTTACATATAGTAATAGCCAATATATCAGGAACTTTCTAATGATAGGCTTCAAATAACCATTATGAAGGCCACACACAGGAAACTCAGAGAAGGAGCTGTAAGTTCATTATTTTCATTTAAAAGAATAGTCAAATGAACTGCCAACTGAGACTGAATAAACAGCCTCAAATAATCTAGAGGTGGGCCATGTGGCAAATTTAGGTGTTTATTTTACCAGTTTCTTCTTGTTTATTTTTCTAAAAAGATTTTATTTTTAAGTGATCTCTAAACCCAACATGGGACTCGAACCCACAATCCCAAGATCAAGAGTTTTAGGCTCCAATGACTAAGCCAGCCAGGAGCCCCAGGTTTCTCTTTTAAAATTAGAAATGCTTTCCATAGCTGTGTCAAAAGTCCTAAGGGCAGTGAGAACTACTTGCCACTGCACAAAAGATAACCAAAATGTTATCCCCTTAAGTTAAGATTTCCAGTCTCTACTGAATCTAATTACTTCACAGAGTTGTAACGATATTTCCCAATGGTATAAATTGAGGCAGTTTACTACTGAAGGGGAGCAGGATATGTCACCCCAAAATAATGATTTTTTAAGAATGACTTTTTTTAAAAACAGCAATGGAAAAGTTCTGAAATTCAAGTAGAACTTACCCTTCTGTAAGAGACATTGACAAGGCAAATCTCCATTTGTAAAGGTATCTCTCCCTCCCAATACCTGAAGAGGACTAAATCCCTACAGACTGTTACAAATGGAGAAAGCATGGACTTAAATCTGCATAACAACTTTACCCTTGTTTACTGTGCTTTTCTTGGTAACCTCCCAGAACTGTGTCCCCCTTACCCCCAACATCTTTCTTTTGTCTTCAGCTGAAGGTGGTATTTAATGTGACCACTTGGGCCATTTTGGAGTTCCTCACTTTTCCTAGTAACTCCATTGTATACAGGAAGTTTATAAACTAAGCTTGTTTTTTTCTTGTTAATGTCTTTTATTACAGGGGAGTGTCAACAAAGAATAGGGTAGTGGGATGGTTTTTTCTCCTCCACACTCCTTTGTATTCTTTTAAATGGGTTACATTTCTTTCTCTGTCCAAGTATAATCAAGGGTAATGCGAGTAAATGCCACTGTACAAATTATGTCTTTTTCATTCTGCTGTATATTTAACTTCTTTGCAAATAAGATAAAAGTGTATGATATCGCCTAAAGAACAGTTCCAAGAGCTCCAGGATGCTCTAAGTACTGCAGAGCCATATAATGGTATTTGCATGATTTTACTGCAAAAGCTCCCAATGTCATTGAAATGAGTTATTTTTTACTTCCACAAATTCTGGTATTCTCAAAGAAAGTGTCTGGGCGGAGAGAGGGGAGGACGGGAAAAGGCCACTGATAAATTTCTGAGAGGAACAGAGAGGTCAGCTGCATTTTCCTGATGCGTGGAAACTCCAGCTAAACCTAGCGCTGTCACAGGGAGAACTACTAATGACTGACCTTGTCGGGGGCTTCCAATAGCTCAACTAGCAGTTTTTCTTATAATCATAGTTTTAAAATGGAACTGTAGGAGTTAATAGCTCATAAATGGGGTAAGATGCTGATCTGAGATTACACAGGATAAACAATAAAAAGAAAATTTTCTACTTGCGGAGATGACGTAATACCACAATCTTCAGAAACCAGTCTTTTCAATCTGAACTTCAGTTCTCCAACTTGGGCTTTACTAGGTCAGGTCTTGAATAGACGAGAACTGTGCTGCTGGTTTTGTCCAAGAGCACAGGCCTTCAGCTCAAGGCTGCTTGGACATTAAGAGTCCATATTCCACTTCCGATTCTATTACCACAACTGTGTTCTCACTTAATCTCTAAGGACCTTTTATTTTCTGCAAAACTGGCCTTGAGGATTTCTTAAGTTCCTTCCTCCATTACAAATATGAAAATAAGAGTTACCGGAACTACATTTTTACTCCTTGAGAGTCACAGAAACAAAACACCATAGGTCTTAGAAACTGTGTGGTATAATTGATTATAGAAGCCTGAAGAGAACTGGTTTCCAGCTTTGGTTTGCTTTTTTTTTTTTTTTTTGTTAAGATTGTATTTACTTATTTGACAGAGAGAGAGAGAATACAAGCAGAGGGAGTGGGAAAAGGAGAAGCAGGATTCCCGCTGAGCCTGGAGCCTGATGCAGGGCTTGATCCCAAGACCCTGGGATCATTACCTGAGCAGACCAGAGGCAGATGCTGAAAGACTAAGCCACCCAGGCACCGCTGGTTTCCTACTGATTAACTAGCTAAGTCTTATTGAGGAGTAGCTTAATGGCTGAAAAACATAAGACAACTGTGTACTCACATAAAGTTTGCATCTCAGCTTTGTCATATGTAAAATATATAAAATTAATTTTACCACAGGGGCGCCTGGGTGGCTCAGTTGTTTAAGCGACTGCCTTCGGCTCAGGTCATGACCCTGGAGACCCAGGATCGAGCCCCACATCGGGCTCCCTGCTCGGCGGGAAGCCTGCTTCTCCCTCTCTCCCTCCCCCTGCTTGTGTTCCTTCTCTGGCTGTGTTTCTCTCTGTCAAATAAATAAAATCTTAAAAAAAAAAATTAATTTTAACCACACCAAACGCCCACTTTTACGTAATCTCCACGCCCACTGTGGGCTGAAACTCACAACACCCAGATCAAGAGTTACAGGGTCTACCTACTGAGCCAGCCAGGTGCCCTTCAAATGCGTACTTGTTTGACTCCCCCCAAAAGCTCCTTGTTTTATGGAGTTCATAACGAGATAAATGAAGGTATTTAGCATATTGCTTGGCACATCACACAGGCTCTCAGTAAATCAAAGCTATATTTTGATTACCAATTTTTTGTAGATATTGTTTTTTTAAAGTAATCTTTACACCCAACATGGACATCAAATTTACATCCCCAAGATCAAGAGTCATATGCCCAAACAACTGAGCCCAGCCAAGCACCCTTGATTACTATTATTGAGATTGTCAAGAACCATTATAAAACGTAGCGAGGTCTTCCCCATAGCTGCACTATGTTGCATCTCAAATTCAAGTTCTCTTTAATCAAAGCTCTAAGTAGGTATTCTCTGGGAAGACAGAAAAAACGTGGTCCCACGCAGGACACTACCAAGTTTATTTAAATCTGATAAACAGCTACAAAAATACATAAATAAATAAGTCTAATAAATAGCTATAGATGAGAACTGGTCTCCAACTAACCAGAGTAAGGAGACAGATAAGGCAAGTTGCACTCACCTCTCTCCCTGGTCTTTTCCAAAACTTTTGGAAACACATAATCAAGAATAAGGGAAACATAGTAAATTTCATAACTTCCAGAAGAGAAACTCAGTCTTTTTACCCAAGTTCATGTAGAAACATAAGGATCATATGACTTCCACAGATAATTACAACCAAGAAGCTTTTAATATAATTTCCTTCACTGAGGGTAACTGGAGCCACAAATGAAATCTCAAAAACACTGCAGTATCATACATAAATGTACTGTGGGTGAGCAGTCAAGACTGAAAAAGGAGGCTTAGGTCATTTGTGCCAAAGCTTGAAACCTGAGCAGCTGGAGGGAAGGTGTTCACTATACCACAGCCCCCCCCCCCCCCCCCCCCCCCCGAAAAGGCTAGCATCTTGTTCTCCACTTCCAAAGACAGGCTCAAGTCAATGTAACATATACTTACTGATTTTACGCGCCTAGCAAGGGTAATGGTCATTAAAGTACTAGGGATTCTACAGAAACGACCTAGTATGGAATGCAGGAACTCTGGTTTGACAGAGATCCAGAGGCACCAACAGAGGAAACAAGGCCAGTCGGACACACTTATCATTTCTAAAGATTTCCCTGACCTTGGTGGAAGGAAGAATACAGTCTTTAAAAAGACCATTGAGAAGACTCTAGGTAAGATTTTTCTTACATTTAAAAAATGATAAATTCATCACATGTGAATTAATTGGTACTCTGTGAGGCATCACTGAAGACTCACTCCCTTACGTTGCCAGCTCTCCAAACAAATCTGGCATTAGCTGGTAAAGTCAGGTATACCTATACTCTAGGACTCAACGATTCTCCTAGGACTATCCTACAGAAACCCCCTACACATCTGTACGAGTATCCAGGTGAAAGAATGCTTACAGCACTGTTTTTAGTAGCCCCCAAACTGGGGCAACAAAATGTCCATTAACAGAATGGATACACTGTTATAATCATACAGTGGAATACTAGGCAGCTATAAAAATTACCTATAAGTATACACAACTTTACTAAATATCCAAAGCCACAAAATACCCTGATCCCATTCCTAAAAGTTCAAAAACAAGCAAAGTAAAACTATATTCTTTAGGCATGCATACACAGACAGTAAAGCTATAAGAAGCCGGAAAGTATGAAAGTCAGCCTAGAGAGGAAGTCCTTCTTAGGAAGAACATTAGGTGTGGGCAGTGTTTTGCTTTTATCTGGGTGTTTATTATCAGTTTTATTTAACCATGTACGTTGTATGCACTTTCTGCAGACGTCATACCGCATACAAGTATAGTGCTATGCCCGCAGAAATCCGCGCTTCTAAAGCGGTGGGTGCTCGCCGGGGGCCGTGCACCACGCCGTCACCGAGGCAGGCCGACGCGCGGCTGTGCACTGGGGCATCAGGCCCCAGAGCTGCGCACACCCTCTCCCTGCTCAAGCAGCCGCACTTGTCGGGAGTCGACGCTCACCGCGACCCAGGAACGGACGGCGGCTCCTCTCCGCGGGCCGAGCACCCAGACCCCCGACACGCCCGCCACGTCCACCCTTCCGCCGCCTCCGGAACTGCGGGCGGCCGCCGCGCGCCTCTGGGCTAAGCCGGCGGCTTCCCGAGGAAGGCGGAGCCCCGCCGCCCGACGCCGAGCCCGGGCAGTCCCGCCCACGCCGGAGCCCAGCCGGCGGCTCCCGCGGCCCGGATTCGGGTGGGCGTGGCCGCGGCGCGGGCGGCGGGGGGCAGGGGGCGTACCTCTCCACCGCAGGGGACACCTCGCCAATTGCCGCTGACTGAGGACAGAGACTATTTCCGGGCCCGCTCCCCGCCACCCCGCCCCGGCAGCCGCGAGCCGTCCCCTCTCTAACTCGGAGTGCGGGCACGGGCGCACGCGCACTGCGAGCTTCCGCGAGGGTGCGAGCGGACGCGCGAGGACGACCGCCGCCGCCGCCGCCTGGGCCGGGCGCGTGCGCGGTGACACGCAGCGGGCCGGCGTCGGGGCGCGCGCGGCGGCGGCGGGGGGGCGGGCCGGCCGCGGCGCGATTGTGCGCAGTGGCGCGGCCGCCGCGGCTCGGGCCTGGGCCGTCGCGGTCCGGAGGCGGGAGCGGGGGCTGGAGGCGGGGACGCCGGGCTGCGGGCGTGGCCGGGGGCGCGCGGCGCGGTCCCGAGGGAAGGCAGGAGGAGGGGCCGCGGGGGTGACGGTGCGGGAGCCGCGGGCAGCGCCGGGGCGGCAGTCGGCGGGCCGCGCCGAGGAGCGGGTGGGCCAGAGGCCGGGTCAGCCGCCCGGACGCCCCGACGCAGCCCCAGGCCGAGCGGCCGCGGCTTGTGCTGAGTGGGGAGGCGCCGCGAGCCCCGCCGGGGAAGATGTTCAACGTGGAGTCGGTGGAGCGGGTGGAGCTGTGCGAGAGCCTCCTCACTTGGGTAGGTGACGGTGGCGGTCGCGGAGACCCCCGCCCCGGGCCTCCTTTCCGGGATCCCCCGCGCTCGCGGCGGGGGGCGAGCGGCGGGGCGGCGGTGCCGTCACATCCGGGGCCTGGGGCGGGCGGGGCCGGGGGCCGCGGGGCGGCGGCGTGTACGCGGGCGGGGGCCGGGCGGGGCCGGGGGACCCTCGCCGCCTGAGGTGCCGGCCGCCCTCCGCGGGGCGCTCGTGACGGGGTGCGGCTGACGGGGCGCCGGCGCTTCCCTCCGCGCGGCCGGGCCGTGCCTGCGCTCGGGACCCCGCTGGCGGCGCCTCGCCTTTGTTGCAGCGCCCGCCGCGCCGGGGTGGCCCCGAGGGGCGCGCGGGCGACGGAAGACGAGCGTCTCGGGACACGCGGAGGGGCACCCGGAGACGGCGCCTGCGGTGCGGGGTGCACTCCGGAGGTTAGACAGGGAGCGGTGTGCACACACTTCGGAAGGGGCGGCTGTGAAGGAGGTCGGCGGCAGAGGTCGGCGTCGGGGCGGGACTGCACGGCCCTACACTCTCACACACTCACTGAGACTGGCCTGTTTTAAGGTGATGCTGAGGGTTGTACCTTGAGCAGCGTCTTCGAGAGCCGGACCTCACACCCTGGCTGTGTGTGTCACCAACCTGGCTGTCAGCGTCTGCGCGTGTGCGTGTGTGTGCGCGTGTGCGCGTGTGTGTGCGCGCGTGTGCGTGTGTGCGCGCGTGTGTGTGCGTGCGTGTGTGCGTGTGTGTGCGCGTGTGTGTGTGCGTGTGTGTGTGCGTGCGTGCGTGTGTGTGTGTGCGCGCGCAGGGTCCCGCACAGCCGCAGGTGCACCTGGTGCCGTCCCGCGGAGTCTTACTCACTTCTGAAACTGTTAAATGTCATTTCTAGAATAGGACCCTCGTATATTTATTGAGGTGACTGCAGCATTGGGGGGGACTGTTAGAGGGAAGATACAGATGTCAAAGAAATTCTGTTCGGTGGCGTCTTAGTTATTTCAGGCCCCTGAAGTGTAGATGTTACTTTCCTGTGTGCGGGCACTTCCCGTGGAAAGGTTACGTACGGAAGCATTGCCTTAGGTAGGTTGTAACAAAGGTACTGGAAATACTCGGATTTTTCCCTTTTTCTTTTTTTAGAAGATTTTATTGAGAGAGCACTAGCAGGGGCAGAGGGAGAGGGAGAAGCCGACTTCCCTGCTGAGCTGGGAGCTGGACTTGGGGCTCAATCCCAAGAACCCTGAAACCATGACCTGAGCTGAAGGCAGATGCTTGACTGAGGTGGCCCCACTAGGAGATTTTCATAATGTGTTCTGTGTCAGGAATCAAATTATGTCCCCTGAAACAACACATACACTGTTAGGGCTTGGTATGTTCTGTAACTTTTAGGTTAGCCTATTATTGGGATTTCAGGGTATTTTTTGGTTTCTGCAATAATATATCATTAACATACAGCTTACAAATGTGGGTTCCAACTTCAGATGGGAAGGGTTTCACTACTGTATTTTAAAGAAGAGAAAACTGCTAAGCTGCATAATGTGGCCAAGGCAGGGGAGAGATAAAGGAAAAGGACAACCACATTCTTATAGAGGAAGAGTCTTGGAGGGAAGTTTGAGGAGATACTAAGAGAAGCACACAGTATGAGAGCATCTGTTTAGAATCTGGTAAATGTCAAGAAAACAAAACCTAGGTTATCAGATATGGAGAGAGGTTAGGGAATATAGTGTTGTAGAAAGGATTTTTGAAATGTCACTAGAAAGCTCCTCAAGAAAAATTTCTGGGGAAAATAAGATTAGAGATTTTCAGTAACAACTAGAGGGGCAGAGTCTACACAAAGATGTACAGTTCTAAGATTTGGAAACATTTTTAAACCTTGTGCATTGAAATGTTTCAAAATAAAGTTGAGATTAAATGCTAGCTTCTCTCGAAGCTATCATTATAAAAAGCAGAATAAATGTTCATGCAGAAAATGAGGTAGCTAAAAGTGTACGTTTAGTCTAGTAGTTCCCCTCATATCTGGAGGCCAGCTTATGCTGAAAACAATTGCAAAACCCAGTGTAAGGGAAAAAGAAGTATTCCATACACTCCAAAGAAAAGACCCCTTGGCTTGCTGAGTCAGTAGAGTGTGTGAGTCTCAATCTCCGGGTCTTGAGTTCAAGCCCCACAGTTGGCATGGAGCCTACTTAAAAAGAAAAGACTCCCATTTGGTCTAGTTTACTCTACATAAACTTATAGCCATGTTGGTCATGGCGGTTTCTGTGCATACAGAAGGTTAAGAGGTAACTGCAACACTTGGCAAGGTATAGGCAGCTGCCAGTGACTGAGAAGGACTGAAACCTCAGTCCTGTGTAATTCGCTCTTTGAGCTGACAGCCTTACAGAATTCAAGAACCTCCATGCTCAATTTTTGAAGATCATAATTATGATCTTGAATATTAAAAGTTTATTTCACTACGTAGCATTTAGTACTAGATAGGAGGTAGATAGTACACTTTAGAAATTCTTCCACTAGAACTAGGTAAAGTAATGAAACCTCAGGCACTTAAAAGGGATGACTATTAGTCTTCTATCCAGAATTCATTTCTATAGACATCAAATTGCCTTAAATGCTGGATAAATTGCTATTGTATCAGAGTGCCTACTAGTCCAAGAATCAAATGTTCCAAATTTTTGTTGAAAGAGAAATACCTAGGAAAAGACGATATCCTTTCTGCCCGTGGCAAACACATTAAGCTTCTATTCCAAATCAGAGTTTATGCAGCAAGCAAGTTCAGCAGGATGTGCTTGAAAATTTCCACTCTACCTCCTCTCCCCACCCTCTGAGTCAAATTGTATTCTTACCTGTTAAAGAAATCTGCCCTGCCTATGACACCTGTCAAGCCTAATTTCTTGAACTTCACATGAAAAGATGATTCTTTCCTAGGTTTTAGAGACTGAAAAACCAGAACGAATCTGGAATGCTATCAGTTAATGGCAAGAAGTTAAGTGGGAAAAGAATCATCACATAGGCTAAGCACATTAATTCTGGGAAACCCAGCAACATTAACATATCCTTGTAATTTTCATATTACTTAGCAGCCAATAAAATGTATAATAGTGTATAGACTTGGAGAAGGTATCATTTTTGCGATGGTATCTCCCCACATTCCATTCTCTCTGCCTAACTACATTCTACCAACAGTTTTTGTTTTGTGATGGAATAATCAGTGTACACAAGTTAAAGCACATTTTTAAAAAGCGTTATTTTTCTTTTTAAAAAAACTGAGGGTTGGGTGCCTGGGTGGCTCAGTGGGCTAAAGCCTCTGCCTTCGGCTCAGGTCATGATCTCAGGGTCCTGGGATCTAAGCCCTCATTGGGCTCTCTGCTCAGCAGGGAGCCTGTTTCCTTGCAGCTCTCTGCCTGCCTCTGCCTACTTGTGTTCTCTCTTTGTGTCAAATAAATAAAATCTTTTTTTTTTTTTAAGATTTTATTTATTTGACAGACAGAAACACAGCCAGAGAGGGAACACAAGCAGGGGGAGTGAGAGAGGGAGAAACAGGCCTCCCACCGAGCAGGGAGCCCAAGGTGCGGCTCGATTCCGGGGTCTCCCGGATCATGACCTGAGCCGAAGGCAGTCGCCCAACCAACTGAGCCACCCAGGCGCCCAAATAAATAAAATCTTTTAAAAATTCTTAAAAATATATAAAAAAATAAAAGTAAAAAACTGAGGATTAATATAAAATAGTAGATAAGAGCATAGGTTCTGATATTAGACTACCTGGGGCTCAAATCCTATTTTTCTTTTATATTAAGTCTGAGTGACTTTGCTAAGTATGACTTTCTGTTTCAGTTGTATTCATTCAAGTGGTTCTTATGCTTTGGTATCGATTAGCATAGTTAGAGGGCTCACTGAAACACTGATTGCTAGGCCCCATGTCCAGAGTTTGTAATTCAGTAGATCTGGGCTGTGGCCTGAGAGTCTGACTTCTAACAAGTTTCCAGGTAATGCTTTTGTTAGTGGCCTGGGGACCACATACCTTGAGAACCACTGCTCTAGAGCAGGGATTTTTAATTTTAGCATTATTGATATTTGGGATTGGAGATTTCTTTGGGGCAGTGCCCTTTGTATTGTAGGATGTTTACAAGTAGCACCCCTAGCCTCTACCTACTAGATGCGGATAGCACACACCTATTTGTTAGAAACAAAAATGTCTCCTAGGGAGCAAAACCGCCCCTTGTTGAGAACTGCTGTGGAGATACTAATTTCAGTTGATCTTATGCTTTACTTTTCCCATGCTTTTGTAGGGGAGGGTAAGGTGGAGGTTGGTGATGTTAATAGAGCTTCTTGGAATTGAGAAGTTAAGACCTTTTAGGTAGAATTTCACACCTTAATGCACTTATGTGTAATTATCTTTAAATTTTACTGTACTGCTATCCTAACATATCCTGTAGATATAAACTCAGAGTTGATGAGACCTGGTAGATGAAAGATTTTTTAAAAAATTAAAATAATAACTCATATACTTAAAAAAATTTTTTTCTTTAGAATTTTTTTCAGATTCTCTTTATTTGACAGAGAGAGTATGAGGGTGCACAAGCAGGGCAAATAGGAGCCTCCCTGATGAACAGGGAGTAGTCCAATTGGGGCCTCCATCCCAGGTCTCTGGAATCATACCTGAACTGAAGCAGATGCTTAACAGACTGAGCCACCCAAGAGCCCCAGAATTCATTCTTTTAAAATGTACAATTCAGTGGTTTGTAGTATGGTCACAAGGTTGTTAAGTCATCATCACTATCTAATTCCAAAAACATTTTTATCATCCCACAAGGAAACTCCATAAAGCTGGCTTTTCTTTGGCACCTGCTTTACTTTTATTTCAAGCACAAGTAGACATCATGTAGCCTTCATGATCAAGTATTTATTTACCTTAAGAGCCAATATAGAGGAAGTAATTGTTTAGAAGCCACATTTTAAAAATCAGAATGAAGATAGTTTTTTCTAAGTCCCAAGAGAGAAACAGAATTTTAGTACTAAATTATTTACATTACTGAGGAATTACCTGCTTTTTTGAGTTTTTTTCTTCTAATTGGTCGGAGACAGTTTTCTAATCTGCTTTGGATCAAAGGGTTCCAAATGCCCAGACAGTGTCCCACCACTTAAAAATTATTTGATGAGCTTGTTAAAAGTCAATTCCCAGCCTTCCACAACTTCCCAGATGATTCTGATATACACCACGTCTGGGAACCACTGCTTTAGGCGTTTCAAAATGCGTACTTTACATTCATTTTCTCCTTTATTCCTTTAGCAAAAACACTTCTCCATAAGGTATTTTTCCCAATTGGTAGATTAAAAAACTCTTAAGAGGAGTAAAGTGGCACACCCAGATTCACACAGCAAATTAGGAGCAAAGCTGGGATAGAATTAGTTCATTACATTCAAAACATGCTCACTTGGGGCTTATTTTGTGTCAGACCTTGTGTTAAGATTAGTGGTAAAGAGAAATGAGATGTGGCCCTCACCGCTGCCTCTTTTTCCTCTTAAATACAAGAGATTGATTTATCAACTGTAATGAAGGCAGGTGCTTATCTCTTTTTAAGCTACATTGCTGTCATCACATTACTATTGAGGCAGCTGGAGATAATACAAAATAAAATTTAGTGTCTGTTGCCACAGATATTTATTTGTTTCATTTATTCATTTACTAATTATATTGAGCCTTACTGTATATGATGTTAGTGTCAGGGGATGGCTTCTTTTCCTTACTCTCCCAAATGGGTACCTAGATAAAAAACACTTGCTATGTGATCTCTAAGATAATTCCCTCAGTTTCCACCACCATAACTATCACCACCCCCAAGACTCTCCCATATCGAAAATACAAAGAAGCTACTGACTGCATTTGTCAGTAGCTTTTCTTTATTTGAGGTTTGATAAATGATACAGTACAGTAGACACTCACCTACTGTTACAAAGTGAGGAAATTACTAAAACAGAATTACCAGAATTAAGGACAATTTATATTAAAAACCTTAAAATGTGCATACACTTTGACCCAGTAACTTCACTTCTAAGGAATCTTTTTTCTTTTTTAAATGATTTTATTTGAGAGAATGTGCACACAAGTTGGGGAGGAGGGCAGAGTTGGGGAGAGGCAGACTCCCCACTGAGGAGGGAGCCTGACCCAGGGCTCCATCCCAGGACTCCTGGATCATGACTTGAGCCAAAGGCAGATGCTTAACTAACTGAGCCATCCAGGCACCCCCAGTAATTTCACTTCTATATGTAACCCAATAAATAAAAATGTGAGAGGACCAGAGTGTTATTCCTAATATTTCCATTGTCTCTACTTAGTTTGACCTCATCTGTGTTAATAATGTAAACCTCCTAAAATAGATCTCTGTGCCTCTTCCCCTCCAGTCCTTTCTTCATACTGTAGGCAGGATGGTCTTTATACAGGGCAGATCTCATGGCTTCAGTCTCCTGCATGGAGTCCTTTGCTTACTACACCCCACCCCCACCCCCACCCCAACCCCATTGCTTTTAGAGTAAAGTCCTAACGTGGCTTATGAGGTTTGCACAGCAGTGCTCCATCTTTCACCATTATTTTCTTTTCCCTACTCCAGCTCTTTCTGTTTCCATCCTCCCATCCCATGTCACGCTGTTTTTCATTCCTGGACTGCATCCCACTCGCTTCTAATCTTTGTGTTGCTGTTTGCACATCCTGTCATACTCTTTCATTTTGCTAACCTATAAACTGTGGGAGAGCATGGCCACATCTGTCTTTTCTCAATGATTTATTTCCTTCTAAATCTTGGTTGCTCTACTGGGTGTAATCATTATTGGCTCAGCTGTATTAATCTTACTCATGGTAATCATTTCTATCGCACGTCATGCTGACCAGTGCAAAGTTGTTGGTTTTTGGTTTTTTGGTGAACTTAGATCTATTCAGAATACATTTAGAATCAGAATTGAATATCTAACCTCAACTGTATTGAATGTGAATTCTATGTCTGTAGAAAGATATTTTGGTTTTGAATAAAAGAAGTCTCAATCCTGGCCAGCCTTAAACATGTCTATCTCATAAAATAGACTTCACTTTTTTTTTTTTTTTAATTCAGTGGCTCAGTTTTGGCCTCAAGGACCCAGTTTTTTTTATCCTTCTTCTCTGTTGTACAGTGCATCAGCCTCATCCTAAAATGTATTCCATTAAGAATCCCAGGATAACTGCTGGTGACATTTGAGGCAATGTATTTGTTCACAACAAGAGAAGATTGGCTTTTCTGTTCCTAGAAACTCAAGTTTAAGCATCTCCCTGCAACTCTTTGGTTGAAATTGTCTTTACCCTGTGAATCCTAAGTTAGTCACTGGTAGAGAAGATGAAGGTACCATGACTTGCTTAGATTGGTCATCTGTGAGGTGTTATTCCTAATATTCCCCAGGTGTCCATCTCTATTTCTTTTGTACCTAAGGGACCATGAGAACCTACAGGAAATTTCCCATAAGGGAAAAATTCTCCAACTCTACTGCTTTTTAAAATTATTCCAACTCTCAGAGCACCTGGGTGGCTCAGTCATACGCATCAGCTCAGGTCATGATCCAGGAGTCCCTGATGGAGCCCCAGATTGAGCCCTGCATCAGGCTTCCTGATCAGTGGGGAGCCTGCTTCTCCCTCTCTCACTCCCCCTGCTTGTGTTCTCTATCTGTGTTTCTCTCTGTCAAATAAATAAAAACCTTTTTAAAAAAATTTATTCCAACTCTCAAAATGAGATAATCACAAAAGGAAGCCTAAGAAATTTCCTGTATAATTAACCATGGAATCTCCCCCCAACCTCTCCCCTTTTTCCCCCAGATCCAGACATTTAATGTGGATGCATCATGCCAGACCGTGGAAGATTTAACGAATGGGGTTGTGATGGCCCAGGTTCTTCAAAAAATGTAAGAATAAATTGCTTTATCTTTTTGTATGGTCTTACATGTGAATATTTATTAGATTGAAAACATGGTCAAAAAAATAAAATGTTTACATCAAATGCGTGTTACATGTAGAATAAGAGCTGTAAATGTCAGTTATAATTTTGATGGCGTGTACTTATCTGGTGCAGATTGATTGCCTGAAAGTAATTAGGGCCGTAATTGTTCAAACACTCCATTGGTTTTAGCAGAATTATTTGTTCTGGTTTTTCTCAGCATAAGCTTGGCAGAAATGTTCATGTTTGATGAGATTTTCTCATTGTAGAAGAATTTAGAGGCATACTCCCTCTTTCTTTAGAATTTTGTTCAAACGTTTGCAGTGAGGCCTTCCCTGACCACTTATATAAAATAAGTGACGACCATTCCCCTATGCACTTCTGCTATATCCCTTTTAACCTTTTATGTTTCATGTTCTTCTTTGAGGTACGTAACCATCTTATATAGCGTATATTTATTTGTTTTGTGCAGCTCCCCCCGCCACCCATGCGTATACTCACGTAGTGTGAGATCCACACAGAGGCAGGGATTTTATTTTGTTCACAAGTTTTGGTTTTTGGCTGAATCATATGAAAATACCCTTTGGAGGTCACAAATGGTTGAATACCATCATTTTTTCATGATTCAGCCTGCATCATGGATACTCATGTCACCACATGATTAAAAGGATAACATACATACATAAAAAGAATGACATATATGTTTGGGATATATGAGACATACCTGACTCTTCTAAGTACCTGAAAAGATAGTGATTATAAAATTGATGTGTGGCTATCTCCAACTTGATCTAGGAAATTTTCAAATAAAACATTACTTGTAAATGTAAGAAATTATTAGGCTTGGTGTGACTGGAGGTATACTTCTGTCTTTTATTTAAAGAAGGGGCTTTTTTTTTTTAAGCCTTTTTTTTTTAAGATTTTATTTATTTGACAAAGAGAGAGATCACAAGTAGGCAAAGAGAGAGGAGGAAGCAGGCTCCCTGCTGAACAGAGCCCCAGATGTGGGGTTTGATCTCAGAACCCTGAGATCATGACCTGAGGGGAAAGCAGAGGCTTTAACCCACTGAGCCACCCAGGTGCCCTAATTTTGTCTTTCAAAGCACTGCACCCTTGTAGGCTTTGTAATACTGGAAGATTTGCATATGACTAGATGGGATTTCCTGAAGTAAGAATCCATACAGTAAATGAGTTCTTGCAGTTCACTTTGCAGTGAGCTGTAGAGTTGCCCATCTGAAGAGCAGTTCAGATGCCTGCATTTCAGAGAATCTGTGTCTTTAGAACAAGGAACTGATGCTTGAAAACTAGCTTGCTGTCACTTTCTTCTGTAACTACATGACACATCTCTCCAGATACACAGGAGCATAGACTTTTTGATGGAGCTTGAAAAGTTTCATTTGAAACCTGATCAGGCTTGGTTCTAGCACTCTGAGAATAGTGATCCTGTGACCTCTGAGTGGTTCCCTAATGCTTTTGAATGGTCTAGAGAGTTTCCTGAAGCTAAGTAAGCTTTCCAGGTATGTGTCAGTAAATGAATTTTTTGCTTAAGTTAGGTAAGGTAGGATTTCTGTCATTTGCAGAAACCAGAACTGTATGTGTATATGGTTTACCAAATCAAGATCATAGCATGTATTATGTTCTGCAAAGTAGTTAATTTACCAAGGTCTTGTAGGCATATTTCTCATCATTACCTAGTTTTTTACCTTTTTTCCCCAAATTGTCTTCCTTTTTTCCTTTTGTTATGGTAAGACATATACAGAAAAGTATACTAAAAAAAGTGATGAATATGTGCCTGTGTATGTATGTTGTGTATGTGTATGTGTATACATATCTGTGTAACCACCACCCAGATTAAAATATAGAACCTCTCTAGGCCTGGAGGGTTCCCTCAGGACCCTCTCTAATTAATAACCCTTGCCCAATGATAGTCATAATTCTGACTTCTACACCAGTAGCTAGTTTTTTTTTGGTTTTGGACATCTTATGAAAGGGAATCATACAGTATGTATTCTTTTTTGTCTGACTCCTTTCACTCAACATAATGTCTGAGATTCATTCATATTGTTGCATATTATCTATTTTTAATAAATGTACAATACGTTTAACTTCAAGGAAGTTCAGTTCCTCCTTGTCCCTTTGATATTTATCAAATGGCTACTTTGTGTCCAGCACTGGTGATACAGGGGTAAGCCACAACCCAGTAGCCTTGGGAAAATCAGATTTTTAAATAACTATGAAAACAAAATTGCTATTGTAAACTAGGGCTACAGGGCAAAAATACACAATGTTATGAAAGTTTGTAAAGAGACATTTAACTTAAGGAAGTCACAAACATTTACCTGAAAAAATGAAGAACTTAGATCTGAAAGATGTTTGATAACAGATTTCTTGGCATACAGAAGACCATATTCAGAGGAGGCCGTACCAGCTGATGGAGTCTGGTCAACACCACCACCGAAAGAGAGATGGTTTGAGTGAGTAAAGCAGAGAGGAAGCATGTTTCAGATTGAGAATGGAAGGAGGGATGTTGCCAGACCATGTAGGGCCTTGTGTCTTGATTCCAAGGGATATAAGGAACAATTTAGAAGGTGTGGAGGCAGGGTTGACAGGGTCAGATTTACATTTTAAGTTTTTGCTTAGATTCCAGTTAAGATGAAGTGCAATATTAGTTTCAGATGTACAGTATAGTGAGTCTACGCTTCCGTACAATACGTCGTGCTCCTCACCAGGGCCCTTTTTATTCCCCATACCTGTTAACCCTTCTGGTGACCATCCATGCTCTACAGTTGAAAGAGTCTGTTTCTTGTTTGCCTCTCTTTATCCCAACTTCCATATATGACTGAAACCATATGGTATTTGTCTTTCTCTAACTTATTTTGCTTATTAACATAATACTCTGGCTCCATCCATGTTGTTGCAGACAGCAAGATTTCATTCTTTTTTGATCACGGAGTAACATTCCATTGTATATATGTATCACATCTTCTTTATCCATTCATCAGTTGATGGACATTTGGGCTATTTCCATATTTTGGCTATTGTAGATAATGCTCTTAAACATTGGGGTACATGTATCCCTTTGAATTAGTATTTTTGTGTTCTTTGGATTAAATACCCAGTAGTGTGACTGCTGCATCATAGTGTAGGTATATATATGTATGTTTTTTAAATTTTTTTGATGGGGGAGGGAGGGAAAGAGAACAAGCAGGGAGGAGGGTCAGAGTGGGAGAAGCAGACTCTGCTGAGCAGGGATCCTGATGTGGGGCTCAATCCCAGGACCCTGAGATCATGACCTGAGTCGAAGGCAGATGCCTAACTTACTGAGCCACCCAGGCACCCCCAGGGTAGTTCTATTTTTAACTTTTGGGGGAACCTCCATACTGTTTTCCACAGTGGCTGCACCAGTTTTCTTTTTCTTTTAAGTTTTTACTTAAATTCCGGTTTGATTTAACATTTTGAAAATATTCTGGCTACAGGGGTAAAACGAATCAAAAGAAGCCATAATGATGAAGGATGATCAACTGGAAAGACATTTGTGGTAAATCAGAAAGGAGATTATAAGTACTTTGGATTAGGAAGTAGTGAAGGAGGTAGAGACAGACTCAAAATAGTATAGAAAACCAAATGTTGATGATGGATATTGGGTGTGAGTAAAAGGGAGGTATCAAAATTGGCTTAAATTTCTAACTTAAGTAAATACACAGACAGGGGGACAAACCACCGATATGGGAATGCTGAAAGGGGATCTCCTGTGGAGGAGTGCTGGATATATCATGGGTTTAGTTTAGAGGACATTGAATTTGAGTAGTATTAAGACATCAAGAGAAAATGCCAAGTTAGGATTAGATCATATAGGTCTAATGTGCAGAAGGGAAGTCCAGAATCAATTTGGGTATCTTTTTTTTTTTTTTTAAAGATTTTATTTATTTATTTGACAGACAGAAATACAGCTAGAGAGAGAACAGGGGTAGGGAGAGAGGGAGAAGCAGGCTTCCCGCTGAGCAGGGAGCCCGATGTGGGATTCGATCCCAGGTCTCTGGGATCATGACCTGAGCCGAAGGCAGCCGCTCAACCAACTGAGCACCCAGGTGTCCCTCAATTTGGGTATTTTAATTGAAGCCATTAGCATGGGTTAAGTCACTTAGGGAATAGTATAGCAAAGTGTAAGAGGAAAATATGTGTAGCCTGAGCCTTGAAGAACTTTGACAATTCTGGTTAGAACCTCAAACAACAGAGGTACTGGGGAAGTATGAGGAAAGCCAAAAGAGTGTGTGCTGAGCAAAGAGTTTCATTTGAAAATTGAAAATATTTTCATTTTGTCTGAGCTAAGAAGTGAAAAACTATCTTTTTGTGGTTTCAGTAGAAATTTTATCAAATATGAATGTTTCTTGTTAGTTGATTTTTTTTTTCTCTCCCCAGCCTTTTAGTCATTTTCCATTCGTCTGCTTTCTAGCTTCCAAAATTTTATTGCTGAGGTCTTCTTTCTCTCTCTCTGTCCATGTCTGTTCATGTCCCCCCTGCCCGTTTGTAATTAACATGACCATTTTGTTTTTTAAGAACAGTTTTAGTTTCATGGCAAAATTGTAATGGCAGGGAGTTGCTGGATGGGGCGACAGAGTTCGGGTGGATGGTGGGGATAGACGGCTGCACAGCGGTGGGGGCGCACTCAGTGCCGCCGGGCCGCACACTCAAGTTTAAATGACAAATTTTATGTCGTGTATACTTTACTACTTTGAAAAAAGTTTTTAAAAATTGAGCATAAAGTATGGCAAATTCTCACACACTCCTTGTCGCACTACACAGAGCTTTTCCCCACTATGACATACACACCAGAGTGGTACCTTTGTTGTAATGATGAACATACACTGAAACGTCATCACCCAAAGTCCCTAATTTACATTAACGTTCATTCTGTGTTGTACATTCTCTGTGTGGGTTTGACAAATATATAATGACATGTATCTGCCATTGTACTATCACACAGTGTAGTTTCATTGCCCTTAAATTCCCCTTTTCTCTCCCTGGTCATCCTTACTTCCTTCCTCTCCAGACCCCCAGCAACCTCTGATCTTTCTACTACCCCCATGGTTTTGCCTTTCCCAGACTGCCGTGTAACTGAAATATCATACCATAACCATATGTAGTCTTCTCAGATTGGCTTCTTCCACTTTGCAACATTGCGTTTCAGGTTTCTCCATGTGGCTTGATCTTTTCTTTTCAGTGCTTCCCTCTTTTTTGCAGCTTTAATGAGATGAAATTGACATACAGTGAATTGAACATTTTTAAAGTATAGTATTTGATACATTTTTACCTATGTAGATGCGTGTGAGACTCTCACGACAGCCAAGATAACGAACATACCACTCACTTCAAGAAGTGTTTCGGTCCCTCTTTACTATACTTTCTCATCCCCAGGCAACCACTGATTTACTTGCCATCACTACATTAATTCGCAATTTCTAGAAATTTATGCAAATGGATGCACACGATACATTTTCTTATTTGAGGGGGACGGTAAGGGAGAAGGTATGGCTTCTTTCACACAACATAACGTTTGAAAATAATATTTCATATATACTCTGGATATACTGTGAGCTATTTATGTATTTATTCATCTGCTGGTGGACATCTGGGTTATTTTAGTTTGGGACTATTACAACTAAAGCATCTCTGATCATTAACATACAAATTGTTGTATGAAGATATTTCCCTCTAATAAAATCCCACCAGAAGTGGCATGGTTAGACCATATGGTCAGGTGTATGTTTAATATTTAGGAGACTGCCAAAATGTTTCCAAAGTGGATGTGCCGTTTTTGCTCCCACAAGCACTGTATGAACATTCTTATTTCACCAGTCTCACAATGACTTGCTAAGGTCAGTGGTGGGGTTTTGTTGTTGTTGTTGTTGTTGTTGGGGTCTTTTTAAGGTTTTATATTTAAGTAATCTTTTTTTTTTTCTTTTAAAGATTTTATTTATTTATTTGCCAGAGAGAAACACAGCGGGAGAGGGAACACAAGCAGGGGGAGTGAGAGAGGGAGAAGCAGGCTTCCCGCCGAGCAGGGAGCCCAATGCGGGGCTCAATCCCAGGTCTCCAGGATCATGACTTGAGCTGAAGGCAGTCGCTTAACCAACTGAGCCACCCAGGCACCCCCCCTTTTTTTTAACATTTTATTTATTTGACAGAGGACAGTGAGAGAGGGAACACAAGCAGAGGGAGTGGGAGAGGGAGAAGCAGGCTTCCCGCTGAGCAAGGAGTCCAATGCAGGGCTCGAGATCAAGTGAGTACTTGACCCCGGGATCAAGACGCCTAACTCAGCCACCCAGGCGCCCCTTAAGTAATCTTTGCCGCTGGCATGGGGCTTGAACTCACAGCCCTGAAATCAAGAGTCACATGCTGTACCGACTAAGCCAGCCAGGTTTTGTTTTGTTTTAATTGAAGTATAGTTGATAAACAGTATTACATTACTTTCAGGTATATAACACAGTCTTTTTCATTTTAGCCTTTCTGGTGGCTGTCTAGTAATAACTCACTATGGTTTTAGTTTGTATTCCGAGAATGACTAAAGATGCCCAGCATCTTTTCATGTTTAGCCATCTATGTATCTTTTGTGAATGGTTTCCCATAATCTTTTGCCTGTTTTTTTTTACTTAAATAGTCTTACTGAATTTTGAGTTCTTTATAAATACAAAACATAAATACTAAATACAAGTCATTTCTCAGATGTACGTTTTGAAATATTTTCTTCCAACCTGTGGCTTCCCTTTTTATTTATTTATTTTTTAAGATGTGTTATTTATTTGACAGTGTGGCCAAGGAGTGGCAGAGGGAGAGGGAGAAGCAGGCTCCCCACTGAGCTCTGAAAGAAATCTGCTTATCCCCTGACATTACGCCTGATGGCTATTTTTTCTCCTTACTGCTGCTTCCACGCCATTCTCTTTCATCTTTCCTAAAACTCTAGTTTTGAATCTTATGACATTATCCACTACCCTTTATTGTTGTTGCCATTCCTTCTTGTTTCTCACCAATATTGGATCCTGGCACACTGTTGACTCTTTCCAATACTACTCTTCCCTACATTCATGGTGATGTGGATACATACCCAGATGGTCCTTCATATCCTTGCCTACTATATTCTTGAACTCCTCTCCATTTATCTTCTATTAGATTTCAAGCACTCCTTCCCAGGATCATACCCTCCACCTTATAATTATTGCTAATGTGTAATCCCTTCATAATCGCAGTTTTCTCATTATCACTGCCTGATTATTCCGTCTTTCCATCTATCTCCCTTTCTCTGGCATCAAGTCTCCAATAATTCTTTAATTCTCTTCTTTCAGTGGGATCTTAACACTGTCCACCTTCACTGTTCTTTCCTTCCTCTTATTCAGCTGAAACTCCGTGGTCGATCATAATTATTCCCCTGCATACACTCCTAGCTCCCCTGTCCCTCTCATATTGTATTTGTTTCGCAAAACCACAACTCTGGTTAAATCTAATGTCCTGCCAGTTCTGCTTCTCACTTACGCAGCTGAACACAGCTGGGAAGAAAAAAATGCGAGCATGCTGATGGATTTCATTTTAAATTTCTCACCACAAAACTGCGAGTGTTACCTTACGGAGTCCCATAGTCATACTGTGTTTTCCTTGTGTTTTCATTCCCCCACTCTGCCAGGTGGCTCACATTTTCTCTTTTCAAACCTCCAGTACCACTTTTCCTGTCTCTCTTATCTGATCACCTTACAAGGTAGATGCATCCTACTTCTGAGGAAGTTAGAAACAAATAAAACAGAATTTCCATGGTATCCCATGACTATGTGTCCCTATCTGCCCGCATGAGTTTGACTTTGCTTTGCTCCCTGTTATGATACGTAGAGCTATAGGGTTGGTGGGAAAGGTTTCTATCTTAAAGTCAATACTTCCACTTTGTATATTGCATCCCATTGCCTATTACCTGCAAGATCATCATTTAACCAATTTGCCCCTCTTTCCTACATCACTTTTCCCTTCTCTGTGGATCACATCCACTAGCATGCAAGCAGACGGTTACTTCTTTTCCCTTTAAAGATACTTCTCATCTGAAGGTGCCTGAGTGGCTCAGTTAATTAAATGTTTGCCTTCAGTTCAGGTCACATTCCCAGGGTCCTAGGATCAAGTCCTGCCTCTGGCTCCCCTATGGCAGGGAGCCTGCTCTTCCCCCAGCTGGTGCTTGTGCAGACACTCTCTCTCTCTGACAAATAAAATCTTAAAATAAAATAAAAATACTTCGGGCGCCTGGGTGGCTCAGCTGGTTAAGCGACTGCCTTCGGCTCAGGTCATGATCCCAGAGACCTGGGATCGAGTCCCACATCGGGCTCCCTGCTCGGCGGGAAGCCTGCTTCTCCCTCTCTCACTCCCCCTGCTTGTGTTCCCTCTCTGGCTGTGTTTCTCTCTGTCAGATAAATAAAATCTTAAAACAAAACAAAAAAAACTTCTGATCTCAGTTCTGTCAATTTCTCCTCTCGTTTGTAGCAAAAACTTCTTTAATGAATAGTCTCTACCCGGCTGTTTTAGATTCCTATCTTCCTGCTCTTTTAAATCTACCATTTTATTAAAACTGCACTTGTTAAGACAACCAGTCATCTACCCAGTCCTGTTCTTATGGCCCCTTCTTAGTCCTTATCAGGACCTGACAGCGGCATTCAAAGGATTTACCTCCTTGTAACACTTAAAATTTTGGTTTCCGGGATACTGTTAGCCTCTGGGTTTTTCTTCTGTCTCACCTGATGATCTGTATTTCTTTTGCTCATTTTTCCTCTTCTGTCCTTTCAATGCTGGAGTACTTAAGGACTTGGGCCTTGCTCCTCTACTCTTTTCTGTTGGCATTCACTTACTTGATGATCATCTGGTCTCATGGGTTTAAACATCATCCATATCCTGACAGGTTTGTATCTCCAGCATGAATCTTTGCTTTGACCTTCAGACTTAACCTCATTTTCTATTCAGTTTCTCCATTTGAGTCTAAAAGACCTCTCAGAGTTGTCATCTCTAAAACTAAACTCCCTGTCTTCCACCTAAAATTCATTCGGTCAAAAATCTGATTTCAGTTGTTGGCATTTCCTTCCAGTTGCTCAATCCATAAAACCTTTCTTTTTTTCCCTATTCCACATCAAATCTTCCAGGAAATCCTGATAACTATACTTTTAAAATATATCTATAAAGTATATTTGAATCTGGTCTTTAGCTCCGACTTCCAGTGTACAGAAAAGCACAGAGACTAGAGGAACAAGTTACAATAAATCATGAGGAAAAATCAGGCAAATCCAAAAAGTGAGATACTTTACAGGACAGTTGACCTAGTGTCTCCACAAGTCAATGCCATGAGAAAAGAGAAAGGGGGTAGACTATTTTCTAAACTAAAGAACCTAAAGATATGAAAAATAGATGGTAACCAAATACGTTGCATGGTTCTTGGAAATCCTGCCATATGCAACAACATGGATGAATCTGGAAGACGTTTATGCTGAGTGAAATAAGCAAATAACAGAAGGACAAATAGTGCATGATCCCACTTCCATGACGTATCTAAAATAATTAAATGCATGGAAATGAAAATTAGAATGATGGTGCCAGGAGTTGGCAGGTGGGGGAAATGACTAGTTGCAGTTCGGGAAGTATGAAAGTTCCACGTGCACAAGGTGAGTAAGTCTAGGGTTCTGCTGTAAACACTGTACCTATAGTTGATAGTATTGTACACTTAAAATTTTGTTGAGGGGGTAGATCTCATGTTAACTGTTCCTTTCACAATTTCAAAAACAAATGCAGTGCATGATTTTTCTCAACTCTTATTTGAACAGATCAACTATAACAGACATTTAGAGGATAATGTAGAAAATTTGAAAATAGGTTCGAATATTAGATGGTATTTGGGAAGTGTTTGTGTAGTAGGTGTATATTGGAACTATAAGAAAGTGCCTTATTAGAGATGTACAGTGGAGTTTTTAGGAGTAAAATGTCAAAAAAATTAAATAATGTGAAGGAAGTATGGCAGAATTTTAAATCTCTATGATTGGCATACGGTTGTTCACTATAATATTTTTCTTCTCTGTATGTTTGAAAAAGTTTTAAAAAAATTTTATTTATTTGTGGGACACCTGGGTGACTCAGTTGTTAAGCGTCTGCCTTCGGCTCAGGTCATGTTCCCAAAGTCCTGGGATCGAGCCCCACATTGGGCTGTCTACTCGGTGGGAAGCCTGCTTCCCCCTCTCCTGCTCCCCCTGCTTATGTTCCCTCTCTTGTTGTGTCTTTCTCATCAAATAAATAAATAAAATCTTCAAAAAAAAAAAAAGATTTATTTAATCGAGAGAGAAAGAGCACTCAGGAGCGGGGGGTGGGGGGCAGAGGGATGTGGAGGAAATCTTCAAGCAGACTCCTGCTGAGTGCAGAGCCCAACATGGGGCTTGATGCCAGGACCCTGAGTTCATGACCTGAGCCAAAACCAAGAGTAGGATGCTTAACCAGTTGGGCCACCCAGGCACCGCTGAAAACGTTCATTAATAAGAATTGTTGCTTTTAGGGGCGCCTAGGTGGCTCAGTTGGTTAAGCAACTGCCTTCGGCTCAGGTCATGATTCCGGAGATCAGGGATCGAGTCCCACATCAGGCTCTCTGATCCACAGGAAGCCTGCTTCTCCCTCTCTCACTCCCCCTGCTTGTGTTCCCTCTCTGGCTGTGTTTCTCTCTGTCAAATAAATAAAATCTTTAAAAAAAAAAAAAAAAGAATTGTTACTTTTAGGGACACCTGGGTAGCTCAGTTCTTAAGCGTCTGCCTTCAGCTCAGGTTATGATTCTGGAGTCCCAGGATCGAGCCCCACATTGGGCTCCCTGCTCGGCGGGAAGCCTGCTTCTCCCTTTCTCACTCCCCTTGCTTGTGTTCCCTCTCTAGCTGTGTTTCTCTCTGTCAAATAAATAATTATTAAAAAAATTGTTACTTTTCCTGCTCCAACATTGGCCACCGTCATCTCTTGGCCTTTACCATGTTAATAATTTCCTGATGAGGGTGTTTCTATACTTGCCTGCCCATAGTCTAATGTGAACCCAGCAGCCTGAGTGATTTTTCAGATTTTTTGCTTACAGAAACTCAGGGTAAAAACCAAAGTACTCACAGCACTATGTCCTAAGTGATCTGGGCTGCTTGTTATTAATCTGGTATCTTATTTGTCAAATGAATGAATATGGACTTATTTTCACTTTGACTTTGAAATTAAAAGAAAGCTCTTTTTTTTACCAGATTATTTTTTATTTTTTATAAACCAGCAACCCCATCCCTGTTTCCTGACTTGTTAATTTTAGCCACTCTGACTGGTGTAAGGTGATATCTCACTATGGTTTTGATTTGTATTTCCCTGATGCTGAGGGATGTTGAGCACTTAAGAAAATAGCTTTTGTCATCTTTTATCTTTTGTCTCCAAGGATAGTTCACCAACGCTTTCTCATTTTCCATCAACAATTTCCCTGATACCAACTGGATGTCCTTCCTACAGTTCAGTTCTGACACTGACTTCTGAGTTAAGTTAAGGCCTCAATCCCACAAAACTGCCTCACCTTCAGATGCCAGTTGGATGTGCAATCCTCAGCCCAACCACACTTCTTCCTGGCCAACTACAAATTCAGGAACTCCTCTCCACCCCCTGCCCTTTCCATAATTCTCAAGAATGAGAAAACTCAGCAAAGTTTATACTTAGAATTATAGTTTTATTATGAAGACTGTAATCAAAGAATAGTCAAATGAAGGAGATGCATAGTGCAGGATATGGGGCTGCGGGCAGCATAGAGCTCACTATTTCCGTGGTCTTTCTAGGCATGCTACCCTCCCAGCACATCAGTGTGTTTACCAACTTAGAAACTCTCTGAACCCTGTTGTTTAGAACTTTTATTTGGGGTTTCATTCCATAGATGTGATTGAAATTGTGAACTCAGTCCCCAGCCCCTTTCTGGAGGTCAAAGTAGGGCAGAAAGTTGCAGTCCTCTAATCGTGTGGTTTGTTCTTTGGAACCAGTCTCCATCCTGAAGCTATCTAGATTCATCCACAATGAGGCACCTCATTAGCATAAACTCAGTTATGGTCAGAAAGCACTTAACTATAAATTACAAAGGACACTCTTGTCTCTTAGGAAATTCTAAGGGTTTTAGGAGCTCGGTGCCAGGAACCATGGATGAAGACCAAATCTGTTTTTCATCATACCACAACCACATATTGATTGAAAGACTGAGAGCATTGGTAGTAAGTCATGCCTGTAAGTGCCATTAGTCTGAGCTTTCAGAGGTTAAGAAAAGGGAAAAAAGAAAATAGATTAGATGAGACCAAGAGAGAAAATGAAGGTCAGGCTGTGGACACTGGTGGAAAGCCTCTTAAATAGATACTTTTCTTTTTTTAGTATCCTGAGTTGCCTATCCCTTATGTGCCTTTATTGCTTGACTTGACATAGTAGGGGCTAAGCATAATTTGCTATATTTTTGTTGTCATTATGGATCTGAAAATTATTATAGCTAACTCTTGAGTATACATTTAATGTCAAGGGACCAAAATGATTGTTTTGGATAATTAAAAGATAATTAGAAAACAGACCTAAGAATCAGCATACCTAAGGAGTTCAAAGGTTTGCTAATAAAAATGCCATATTAAGAGATGGTATCAAAATATGGTGTTGGTTTTGGACCCATCTTAATTTGGCTGAGTTCAATAAGAATATAATAGTGCTTAAATAATCTTAGCAGTACAAATGAAATTTAATGTGTTTATTTTTGTGAAGCCAATTAAGGTGCAGGTCGATACTTTATTTCTGGAATTATGTTGCGGATTAAAGTTAATGGGCTTATTTTTTTTTAAATACGCATAAACTAGGACCAGCTTGTAAACTATAGTGAAATAGGTGTGTTACTGGGAAGATCTAAGGAAGTGGTTTTGTATGTTTCACGGAATTCTTTTTGTTTTCCTTAGGGAGAGTCAGGACAGAGTAAGGAGCTAAAAATAGCTTCTTACTCATGAAAAACACTCCAGTAAGGTTATCAGTTGTTACATGTCTCTGCAGAACTGTGATCTATTAAGATTTTGGAGAAAATTGCCTTTATATTGTTTGCTCTCTATGCATAGCCTAGAGAGCATTAATTAGGGGGTACTTAGAAAACATTGCTGAAATCGTAAACTACTTATAGAAAGAGAGCTATGGCTAAATGCCTACATATTGAATCAAAGTTTGTTACTAGGAAAAGTCAGTCAGGAGGTAAGGTGACGGTAAAATTCCTGTGCTTGCTGTGTTCTGCCCAAGCAGTAGATGGGAAGTCTAGGGATAGCTTAAAAGTACTGTCCCTTTCCAAATGTATTTCAGTGTGCAGATATTTATTGAGAACCTGCTATGCATCAGACATGAGGTATTGGAAATGAGTAAATGAGAACAGATACCTACCCTGAACCATGTTAGTCCCTCTCTCCTTGGGACCTAGTTTATTCATCATGAAGGAGACAGTGAGCCGCAGAACCCTAGTGGTGTTGACTCGAATCAGTTTTGTGTTGGACTTTACTGATCTGTTCTTAACAAAAATGATTCTACTGCCGACTCTGCCACTTAATTGTCTGATTGAGCTTGGGGAAATTACTTGATCTCTGAGTCTGATATTCCTTAATGGTAAAGAGATAATCATACCTCCTTTGCAATGGCATTGTGAATGTAAAGTGTCTGATTTAGTGCCTCCTTTATTATTATTGGTGCTTAGCAGCAGTTTTTGTTGTCTTCCCTCCCTCCCTGGGACATGATTCTGAGATTTGGTTTTGGTGATCTTTTAAGGAATAAGCAAGCTGCATGCTAGTGCTTGATTTGCAATATTTTATTCAGATATTTCTGAGTTTTTACATATAAATATTGCTCTAAATTGCAAATTAAGTATCCTAGGAGTTCTTGGAGTATATAATTTCTTAGACACTTTTTAAATTAACTTGCAGGTAAACACTGCCCCCAACATGGAACTTGAACTCATGACCCCAAGACCAAGAGTCACATGCTCTACTGACTGAACCAGCCAGGCATACCTTCTTAGACATTTTAAAGCATTCTTTTTTAGAAGTTTATAAGCTTGCTGGTGAAGTTTAAGTATCTTTTTTTTTTTAGATTTTTTATTTATTTATTTGACAGAGAGAGATCACAAGTAGGCAGAGAGGCAGGCAGAGAGAGAGGAGGAAGCAGGCTCCCCGCTGAGCAGAGAGCCCGACATGGGCCTCGATCCCAGGACCCTGAGATCATGACCTGAGCTGAAGGCAGAGGCTTTAACCCACTGAGCCACCCGGGCGCCCTGAAGTGCAAGTATCTTTTAGTTGTGTGAACCTCAATTGCCACTCAGCTAGTAAGTTCAGTGCCTTTGGCTTTGAGTGATAATCATGAACCACATAACACCATACTCGGATTGCCGGCCTCATGCGTCTTTTTTGGTTGGAAATACTAACACTTGATTGGCAAGGAATATGCTTTTCAGATTATTCAAGTATCAAAAAATACTGAATATTTTCTAATTTCTGGATTATTTTTATAATGACTCTATAGTATTTTAGTAGAATTCACTCAATTGTTGCTTTACTTTATGATATCTATTTTTATAAGAAGCTTTAGGGAAAAGGACACTTTCTGGGGTAGTCTGCCCATTTTATAATAGTCACTTTTTCTGAAAATTCACCCTTATCCGGCTAGGTATGGTCATTCTTCCCCTCTCAAGTTGTACGTGACCTACTTGCAAGCCTTTTATCCTTTTGGTCATATATAAATTGGACTAGGGATGAAAAACAGACTCTAGCTGATCATTTGGCATGATCTAGGAATTTAGAATTGGGATTGAATGATGGCTATTAAACTATTTGTTTGAACTAAAGTGTTGAAGACTTAGAATGTGTCTCCAGCTATCTTCAGCGTTGTATATGGAGAAAAAGAAAAAGTCAGTCTGCAGAGAGAACGGCATAGATGGGCAGAAAAAAAGCAAAAGTCAGAAGGAGAGTACTGTCCAGGTTCCTAACAGCTTTCTGGGTCTTTACTCTAGTCCTATTCTTCAATACCGTGACATACCTCAGTGATCTTCCAATAAGTTCCCCTTTTTTGTACAAGGCTGCTCAAAATTTCTCTTAGTTAATTTTTGTTATTCTTTCATTGAACTTCTAAAAGAGATAGGTTAAGCTTAAAAGTACAATGGGTGTGAATACCTACATGCAGAAGAATGAATTTTGACGCTTCCCTTACACCATACACAAATGGATCGTAGATCTAAGTATAAGAACTAAAACCATAGAGCTCTTAGAAAGTGAAAGGACAACTCACGGAATATATGAGAACTTATTTATGTGTTTTGCGACTGAGAAAGCACTTTTTTCTTGAATACGAAGGGGGAAAAAAAACAACCCAAACTCAAAAACAGCTCTTAGAACTCAAAAGGACAACCCAATTTTTAAATTGGCAAAAACTGAATAGATTTTTCTCCAAAGAGAATGTACAAATGGCCAGTGTTTAATATGATTAGTCATCAAGGAAATATAAGTCAAGACCACGGTGACATACCACTTCACATCCACTGGGGTGGCTATAATTAAAAGGACAGACAATAACAAGTGTTGGCAAAGCCATGGAGAAATTGGAACCAAAATACATTGCTGGTGGGAATGTAAAGTGGTATAGCTACTTTGGAAAACAGTTTGGCCTTGTTTCAAACACAGAGTTACTATGGGACCCAACAGTTCCACTCCTGGGCATATATCCGCAAGAAACATGTCCACACAGAACTGGTGCACAAATGTTCAAAGCATCATTATTCCTAATAGCTAAAAAATAGAAACAACCAAAATGTGTTATATCCATAAATGGAATATTGTTAAGTCATAAAAAGAAATGAAGTGGTAATACATACTACAATATGAATGAATCCTAAAAGCATCCTAAATGAAAGAAGCCGGACACAAAAGACCACAAAGTATATGATTTCATTTATATGAAATGTCCAGAATAGACAAACCCATAAGAGACAGAAAGGCAATGAATATTTCCCAGGGGCTGGAGAGAGAGAAGGAAATGGGCAATGATAGCTAATAGATAAAGGATTTCTTTTTGGGAAGATGGAGATGTCCTGACAGATTTAGATCATGGTTATGGTCATACAACTCTGTGAATGCACTAAAATCTATTGCATTATATATACTTTAAATGGGTGAGTCATATGGTATATGAATTATATCTCAATAAAGCTATTTTTAAAGCTATATGAAACAGGCTTCAAAAATAATTATGAGAGGGGCGCCTGGGTGGCTCAGTTGGTTAAGCGACTGCCCTTGGCTCAGGTCATGATCCCGGAGATCCGGGATCGAGCCCCACATCGGGCTCCCTGCTCGGCGGGAAGCCTGCTTCTCCCTCTCTCACTCCCCTTGCTTGTGCTCCCTCTCTGGCTGTGTTTCTCTCTGTCAAATAAATAAAATCTTTAAAAACAAAAATGGTAATAATTATGAGATAATAAAGCATAAAAAATAAAATTTTTAAAAATAAAAAATAATAGCTTTCTAGAAATGATTTAGTTATAACTTTTTTCATAAATTTCATACCTAAAGACATTTTTCTTTTTTAACAATGACATAGAAAATTGTAAGTAGCATAGTACTTCATTTAAAAATATAAACAGTTTAGTGCTGATTGTACCAGTTTGACTGACAGTTTAATTTGAAATGTAGATTTTTTTCTGACATATTTTTCTCATTGCCGTCTTGTTTTTTGGGGTGAATGGGGACAGTTGTGGCGTTGTGGAACGACCTCTGGACTTAGTACTTCCTAAAGCAGGACAAACACAGGTGTTCAATCTGTGCTCTTGAATAAATTTTTTTTTTTTAAGATTTATTTATTTATTTGACAGAGAGAAACACACCTAGAGAGGGAACACAAGCAGGGGGGTGAGAGAGGGAAAAGCAGGCTTCCCACCGAGCAGGGAGCCCGATGTGGGACTTGATCCCTGTTCTCTAGGATCATGACCTGAGCCGAAGGCAGTCGCTTAACCAACTGAGCCACCCAGGCGCCCTTGAATAAATAATTTAACATCTTAGAGCATTGGTTTCAAAAACTTTAAAATGAGCATTGTGCTGGGCTAAAAAAATTTTTTTTCTTTCTATTTATAGTAGTTTGGGGAGGTTTTCCTAAGAAAAGTAAGTATAGGTATATTCACAGGTGTTTCAATTTGTCTACACCAATATTACCTTAGATTTTTTTTCTTTAAGATTTTATTTATTTATTTGACAGAGAGAAACAGAGCTAGAGAGGGAACACAAGCAGGGGGAGTGAGAGAGGGAGAAGCAGGCTTCCCGCCGAGCAGGGAGCCCGATGTGGGGCTCGATCCCGGGTCTCCGGGATCATGACCTGAGCCGAAGGCAGTCGCTTAACCAACTGAGCCACCCAGGCACCCCTATTACCTTAGATTTTAAGTATTTTTCAAATAGGGTCCAACTTGTCTAATGCTTAGTATTACATGTGAGAAAATAGGTTCTCAGTCTATGCTATTTACTTATTTACTTTTGTATTTTCACTCTGTATTATTTAAAGATATTTGAAATTTTGGGTTACCTCAGGTCATGATCTCAAGGTTGTGAAATCAAGCCCCATGTCAGGCTCTGCACTGAACATGGCTTAAGACTCTCTCCTCTGCCCCTTCCTCCCTCCTCTACGCATTTGCACACTCTCTCTCTCAACTTTAAAAAATATATTTTTTTTGAAAAAAATGTAAAGATTTTATTTATTTATTTGACAGAGAGCACAGGCAGGGGGAGCTGAGGGAGAAATAGGCTCCCCACAGAGCAAAGAGCCCCCTGGGATCATGACCTGAGCCGATTGGTGACTTTCAAAGGATTAGGTGATGGAGATTATTGAAATATTAACTGAAAGGCTATGTTAACCTTTCTCTTGATAAATTTCTTTTGTCTGTTTAAAAGTGTCATCAGTTTTGATTGGTTTTAGATATTGTATCTAAAAATTATGTTAATTTCAAGGTAGCTTATTCATCTATAATTTGTTTTTAAAGTACCAACTGGGGGTGCCTGGGTGGCTCAGCTGGTTAAGCGACTGCCTTCGGCTCAGGTCATGATCCTGGAGACCCAGGATCGAGTCCCATATCAGGGTCCCTGCTCCGCGGGAAGCCTGCTTCTTCCTCTCTCACTCCCCCTGCTTATGTTCCGTCTCTGGCTGTGTTTCTATCTGTCAAATAAATAAAATCTTTAAAAAAAAATAAAAATAAAGTATCAACTGTTATCATTTTTCACCTCTTAGTTTGTTTTTCATGATATATATATGTTTTATGATGCGCTGATCACAGGTTGTTTTTAGAGACGTCTTCTGTACTTGCATTCCCTCTCTACACTGACTTATGTAGTGGCACCTATGTGGTAAATATATTTTTATGTTACAGTTAAGTGAGGTTATGGGATAGGTTTCTGTGTTTCCTTTTTTTAAGCTTGACTGTGGCATGATTAATGTGCTAGCTTTTTCTTATTTGCAGAGATCCCGTATATTTTGATGAGAATTGGCTAAACAGAATCAAGACCGAAGTAGGAGATAATTGGAGGCTAAAGGTATTTTCTTTTTATTTTCCCATTGTTAAGTAGTCTTTCAGTTATTTGTATGTTTGTTGAACTTCCATCTGATGTGTTCAGTGAGCTTTAGAAACCTAGATTGCCTGTAGTAAAATAAGACAGAATTAAAAATTGGAGGTGACCTGAAGTTGCTTACAAAGATTTATATATAATGTAGGTCAGTGAAACACGGTGCTTGTGGGCCTGGACTTCACAGCCAAAGTGCCTGTGTTCATATCTCAGCTCTACCATTCACTGACTGGGAAAGTCTAATCATCCTGTACCTCAGTTCCCCCGTTTGTAAGTAGTAGGATCTACCTCACAGAAATATATGAGTTAGTATTTAAGATTTTATTTATTTATTTGACAGATCACAAGTAGGCAGAGAGGCAGGCAGAGAGAGAGGAGGAAGCAGGCTTCCTGCTGAGTAGAGATCCAGATGCAGGCCTCAATCCCAGGACCCGGAGATCATGACCTGAGCCAAAAGCAGAGGCTTTAAACCCACTGAGCCATCCAGGAGCCCATGCCTAAACTTTTTAATGTTATCACATGTGTAAAGCAATTCTGGATTTTTAAAATAATGCTACTAATCAGTTTGTGCTTGTTTCCTGTCTTGACCAAACAGAGATAACTTTCGTGCGGACAACACACATGTAAAATGCACACTATCTTCAGTAACATGAGTGTGGCAGAGACAGTAATATAGAGAAGGGGGGAAACGTAACATATTCTTAACATTCAGAATTGGAAATGGTTCCAATTTCTCCATTCCTTTTCTCCATATTGTATCCTATGTTGTATTTTTTTCAGTTTTAAGATACCATTGATTATATAGCTCTTTTCAGTGGAACGTAAACTATCATTTTAAATGAACACATTGATTTTTGAGACATTTTAATTTCAAATGTTAAAATATGAAAAAGAACATTGTAGAATAAAGGAAATAAAATGTGTTATGTATTTTAAATGTTTCCAAATTTTTCTAGAAGTGTAAACATGTTAGTTCTTTATGGGATTTTTTTTTTTTTTTTTTTTTTTTTTTATTTTTTTTTTTTTTTTTTTTTTTTTTTTTTTTTTTTTTTTTTTTTTTTTTTTTTTTTTAATTTTTTTTTTTTAAGATTTTGTTTATTTGACAGAGAGAAACACAGCCAGAGAGGGAACACAAGCAAGGGGAGTGAGAGAGGGAGAAGCAGGCCTCCCGCCGAGCAGGGAGCCCGATGTGGGACCCGATCCCGGGTCTCCGAGATCATGACCCGAGCCGAAGGCAGTTGCCCAACCAACTGAGCCACCCAGGCGCCCCGGGATTTTTTTTTAATAAGTTTTTGGAGCACCTGGATGGCTCAGTCAGTTGAGCATTTGACTGTTGGTTTCAGCTCAGGTCATGATCTCAGGGTCATGAGATTGAGCCCCACATTGGGCTCCCTGCTCAGTGGGGAATCTGCTTCTCTCCTTTTCCCCTGCCTCTGACTCCCAACCCAATGCTTATGCTGTTTCTCTCTCTCTCTCTCAAAAAAAAAAAAAAAAATATATATATATATATATACACACACACACACACACACACACGTATATATATATATATATATGTATATATCAGTAATTAAGAAAAAAGTTTTCAGTTTATTTTTTTCCTTAAAAAGAATGTCTAATTGCATCGGATCACACCGCTCTGATGAAGCCACTTTTACTTAATAGTCACGGGTTCTGCTGTCTTCTGTTCTAGGACATCTTCAGCTACTAACATGGAGTAGGGACAGCTAGGTAGATGGTTAACATAATCATATTGTGTACACATTGAACTTAACACAAATTTAACTGTATGAGTTGAGTCAAAAGAGAAAAAGGAAAAAAATAATAGCTTAAATAGTTTAGATGATTATACCTGTCATTTCACTCAGATAACATTCAGACCAGTGAACTCGTATTTGGAGTAGCTGAGTGAGAGAAAACATGTTGGTCCCTCACCTCATCTTGCTTCTAGGATGCTTTTTTTTTTTTTTTTTAAATAGGCTGCATGCCCAGCATGGAGCCCAGGGTGAGGCCCAAACCCAAACCAGCTGAGCCACCCAGGCACCCCAGGATGCTTTTTATACCACGAATATCTTGCAGGGCTGTTGTTACACTAGCATTTCAAAATATAATAGTATCTTTTTTTAACCATATGGCTCCTATTTACTTTGGTGCTCAAATAAAGAAACCACAATCTTTTCTGACAGTGGAGAGAATTTGGAGATATTATACTTTAGTTACTTTAAGAGATTTACAGTTTTTGTCAGTATACACTGACATTGGAAATTTAACATGATTGGAAACAATTTTTTTTATAAATCTCTTCAGATCACATAAATTAAACCATTGATGATTTTTTATGATTAAGCATAATTCACACATGCTTTTGAATTTTATTTTTTATATTTATTTATGATTAATTTCAGAATAATTAGTTGGTTCAGAAATTTTTTTTTGAAGATTTTATTTATTTATTTGACAGAGAGAGGAGGAAGCAGGCTCCCCACCGAGCAGAGAGCCCCATGCGGGCCTAGATTCCAGGACCCTGAGATCAACCCACCGAGCCACCCAGGCGCCCCCAGAAATTTTTTTTTTTTTTAAGATTTTATTTCATAGAGAGTGAGCAAGCTCTCACTTGCTTGCTCACTGGGGTCGTGGTAGGGGGCCAAAAGGAGAGAAGAACAAAAGTAGGCTCCGCACTGAGCCAGGAGCCCAGTGATGCAGCACTCAATCCTAGGACCCTGACGTTACGTGAGCCAAAGGCAGATCCTTAACTGACTGAGGCACCCTGGTGCCTCCAGAAATTTTTTATGTTAAATTATATTTTGATCTGTGCTTGCCTTTTACCCAGTTGTTTCATCTCTCCCTAAACAGATAAGCAATTTAAAGAAAATCTTAAAGGGAATCCTGGATTACAATCATGAGGTAAGGACTTTTTCTCACTCTGCTTACCAGTATTACTATAGGATAACTTAATTTTATAGTATTTTATAGTAGTTTCAAGTAAAGGAAAGTCTACCTCAAAATTAGTAATCCGTTTATCTTCCACTGTATAGTTTTAGGATGTTGGTTCAAACAACTATTAGGTAGTTAGTAGGTCAGTGCTCTTTTTCACTATAATGTGGATAGTTTGCAGATGATTATTAGCTTATACCTTCTTTTCTGCCATCTAGCTCTCCTTTTCTCCCCTTGTGAAGGGGGTTTAGAATCCAGATACCATTATAGCCAACTCCCCTGCTTACTTCAGTTTTGTTCCTTGGCAAACCCTCATCCCTAGATGAACTCAGTGTATCCTCTGATTCTGCATCAGAACAGTCAAGTCATAGCTCGTGGGGAAAAAAAAAATCAGGCAGTGGAACTAGTTTTACTTTCAATTTCATGATTACGGTTATCAACTGGACACAACATAGCTTGGAAGCCTGTGTTATTTTCTTACTGTTTCCCCCCCAATTTTACCTGCATTTATACCTGCATCTATACTTAACATCATTTATCTTCACAACTCAGTGAGTGATCCTGCCATGCACCCTATTACTCAAATCCAAAAACCTATAAATAACCCTATAGTCCTTACTTCTTTTGATATCATCGTAAGACCTACTAGTTAAATCTCCAAAATGCAGCTTTTTCTGTCAAATCTCCAAAATGCAGCTTTTTCTGTCTCTGTTACTATCACCTATCAAGCCATCATTAGCTCTTGCTTAGATTTCTGGAGTGGTCTGACAAGTCTGATTATGCCACTCTTCAGTCTTTTATGGTTTTGTACTGTATCGAGAATCAGATTCATACTACCATGAGTCAGACACTGTATAATGCTAGAGCCATATTCATCCTGCTTCTGTGCTTTTAGGATTTTCTGTTTTCACTCTATGCTTATTAGAGAGGGACCTACCCACTAGTCCGCATATATTTCATTTCATTTGGGGCCAATTTCCCCGTAAAGGAATCCTCCATTCTCCTTCCTGATACAGGTGTTTGGCTATCAGCATTTTGGAGACAAATAGAGTGAACATGTTTGGGGGGGAATCTTACTGTTGGGGCATGACCCTGTATTTAATCTCTCCTCTTTCTGGTGTCCCTTGTTCAGAACCTCTCTGGCTCTCCTTTGAACTTCAGAGAATTTGTCTTTCTAGGGGTTAACATGGTAAAGGGATCAAAGAATTCAGTTTCTTTAGTCAGTGTGCATACATACCAGATTGGGGTCTAAGTTGTGGTGATGGAGGTTGTTGTAGTTTAGGTGTAGGAGGTAAAAATAGAAATTGGGGGTGAAACTGACGTAACAGCTCTATCCTTAGCAATGAGTTTCTGGTGCTGACAAACTAATCTGTATCAAATATTTTATTTGGACACAAAATATAATACAGTTCTAATCCTTTTATCTCCATTTAGGTTTTAGGACAGCAAATTAATGACTTTACCCTTCCCGATGTGAATCTTATTGGAGAACATTCTGATGCGGCAGAGCTCGGAAGGATGCTTCAACTCATCTTAGGCTGTGCTGTGAACTGTGAACAGAAGCAAGGTAATTTATATGATGTTAGTGTATGCATTTAAAATAATTAAGGAGGGCGCCTCGGTGGCTGTCGGTTAAGTGGCTTCCTTCAGCTCAGGCCATGATCCCAGAGTCCTGGGATTGAGCCTCACATGGAGTTCCCTACTCAGAGGGGAGCCTGCTTCTCCCTCTCTCCGTCTGCCTGCCGTTTCTCCTACTCTCTGTCTCTCTGTCAAATAAGTTAAAATCTTTAAAATCATAGTAATAATAAAGGAAAGCAATATGTATTGTATACATTACATATAAATCAGCAGTACAAACAATAACATTTTTATAAGGCCATCCTCAAACAATGCCATTTTCTTTCTTTCCCCCCCTCTAAGTAGGCTCCACACCCAACATGGGCTCAAACTCATGACTGTAAGAAGCTCAAGAATTGTGCGCTCTACCAAATGAGCCAGCCAGGTGCCCCAAATTATGCTATTTTCTACAGTTTTTCTGGTATTTTGTTTGCAAGTGTAAGAGTTGTGCAATTTAAAATAAATTTGATTGTGATGATACTCTTTCTTTAAGTAAGACTACATAATTCTTTGAGTGGATTATTTTTAACTACACTGAATGTCATGAAATTTACTCTTAATTGGATAAGGTCTAGCTAAATTAACATTAGTAATAACGAGCAGGTTAAATTTGATCAGTGCAGCTTGGGGAACTTAAAATTGGGTACTTTAGATTCCAAGTATGAAGGATTTATTTTACAAAATTTACGGAACTCATGCATTATTGCTGGGGCTAGGAGCACCAGACAGGGCAGACACAGCACCGCCCCCGTGGGACTGTTGGGGAGCGGAGGGGAGGGCAGTAAGCAGTGCTCACACTGTGCGATCTGAGTGGTGATGAGGCCAGTCCAGGCGGGGCCGGAAAGTCACTTAAGCAAAGACGGGGAGGAGCGTTAGTGGACTAACAGTGATCTGAATAGTAGGAACTGAATGTCAGAAGGACTTAGGCTACCTTTGAGAGATTTCAAAAAACCATGATTAGAGAATAGTGAGGAAGGGATGGAGGGCAATGAGAGAGAAGGGGGCTACTCTAAGTAGTGATAACACAGTATTTTACTATTATACTAGACCACGTGACCTTCATAGAAGACTGATTTTTTTTTTTTTTTAAGACGAAAGGTTTTTTTCTTATTCCTTCTGCCTTACCCTTGGTGATGTAAAAAAGATTTTTATCTGACTTGTCTATACATTTTAAGTGTTCTTGTGACAAGTTTAATAATAATCAACATTGTTTTCTTGAAGCTATAACTAGGACTTGTTTTGTGATCTGAGTTTTTCCTAAAAATATATTTCTCTTTGTCCCTTACCCTTTTAGATTTTAGCATGCATGCTCTTATGTTTGTTTGTTTATTCAGTTCAACTCAAGAATTAAAATAGAGAATTTTCTACATTTGTGAGTTTTGTATATTATTAAAATATCTAAACTTTTTTGGTCAAAGATTAGAACATTGGTATAAATAAGATTCAAGATACATTAAATCTCTAAGTAGATGCTTTGATTTTAAAAGATGTATGAGAATTTATTTAATAAAGTTCACTGAATTCAGATAATGACCTTCTATATGCTTATTCTGTTAAAAGAGACATCAATTCTTGGAAGCAAAGAGCTGTTAAGAGTTGGCTAATTGGGGGCGCCTGGGTGGCTCAATCGGTTAAGCGACTGCCTTCGGCTCAGGTCATGATCCCAGAGACCCGGGATCAAGTCCCACATCGGGCTCCCTGCTCAGCGGGAAGCCTGCTTCTCCTTCTCTCACTCCCCCTGCTTGTGCTCCCTCTCTGGCTGTGTTTCTCTCTGTCAAATAAATAAAATCTTTAAGAAAAAAAAAAAGAGTTGGCTAATTGGATTTACCACAGGGTAGAAATAGGAGAACACAAGGATGTTACCTGTAGCCATAGTCTCGTGGATAAGCAGACAATCCAGGTTCTCACACAGATCAAGTTTCTCCTGTAACACCTAGATTCGGTTTCTCCCCTGAAATTATATATAAATGATGGAAATTTTGAACGGGATTTTAGCATCATATTTATCCAGAGAGCATTCTGTTTTCAGAAACATAGTTGAGAACTAAGAATCAAGTAAATGAATTTCTGAGTTCAGTATTATTTGTCAACTGCACATTTATGATATACAACATGAGGCTTATTACAGTGGATCTTCCATTTGCTACCTGACTAACGCTGGACTAGGCCCTCAGCCTGTTTCTTCATCTACAGAATGAGAATGCAAAACCTGGTGATCATGAGGAGTAAATGAAATTGTATGTGCGTATTTGCTTTGTAATTCATAAAGCACTTACAAATAAGCCTTATGTTTAAATGAATTTTTCAGTTACTGGAAGTAAGGAGTGATTACTCAGATCATTGACGTAGCATACATTTATCTTGGCCATCTGACTTCTCAAATTGGGAAAAATAAATGGTGCTAAAGTTGAAAAAGCAAAGATTAGTAGTAGAAGACACACTCATAATAACTACTGTTACTCTCTCTTCTGCCCAGTACTCTAGGTACTAACAGAACAAAAAATACTTTTTACACGTTAGGAAAACTAAGTATTCAATTACTTGTCCAGGATTTCTGGTTTGTGAAAAGCTAGGGAAGGATAACAACCTCTCTATCATACTCTTTATACTAATCTGCTGTAAATTCTGTCCCTAAAAGCTAAGTTTTCAAGATAATCTTGCTGACCTCATTCTCCAGTGTCATAGATCTGTACCCAATAATCATATATACTTGTATTTTGGAAACTAAAGATTTGTAGGGGTTTTGTTTTTTGAGGCGGGGTGTGTTTTTTTCTCTCTTTTTTTCTTTCTTTTCAAAGATTGTACATTAACATAGTTCTCATATTCATTTTCTCATGTCGCATTTTACGGTGTTCGCGGGGAAGGGCCTTGACGTGGCAACACCGCTTCTTAACTAACGCTTCCCCCCCCACACCTAACTCCCTCCCTAACCTCCCTGTTCCCACTGTTATTTTCCTCACTCCCAATAGGCTATCATTAAATTTTCCTTCCCCATTATCAGTGCCACTGCTTTTTCCCCCCCATGTTCACAGTCTTTTATTTCAGGGGTTGTTTAGTCATCTGTACCATTTTCTCCAGAGCCTTGGGATTTGGTGTTTGGTACCTTTGAGCAGAATATCTAAAAGTACTCCTTGGTATTCCAAGACTTAGAGGATGCTTCTTGTTAACAAAACAGAACAAAAAATTGAGCTCAGAATAATGGACTTTTTTTTTCCCCAAATAGTGGTTTTGATATATTCTTACTGTTGTCCTAAGAAATGCCTATGATTTAAGTGTGTTGTGTATATTTGTATGTGTCACCACACATTTGATTGGGTATAAGTATCCTTAGAACAACTCTTGCTTAAAAATATGTTTTTGATTAACAAAAAGCTTTGGCATTAACAATCAGAATGTCAGAATTTAGTAGTGCTGCCAAAACACTTTGGTTTTTTTTAATGAGTTATCCACCATGCAAAGCATTAATACAGCTTGGCATTCCAAATACATGAGTCTCTTACCAAAAGATCACTTTAACAGTTTTACAGTAAGACTCCATCATGAAATACTTGAAGTGCTGAGACAAGCTTCTGGTATATGTGTAGAGAGGTTTTTTTGGATATATGGGAAGAGAGGCAGGTTGAGGCTAAAGTTCCATGAGTACTTTACTCTTCTAAATGTTACTTATTAAAACATACTTACTGTATTTGTTGGAACCCAGCTGGCCTGTTTATTTTGTTTGCTTTGTTTAATGCCACTTTTTCCATTCATTGTTGGATTTGCAAATAAGGAAAACTACTTCTAGTGCTTTTTTAGAAGACAAGAAATTATGTTTTCCTACTAACCGCTAAGAGAGCCTTTTTTTTGGTAGTGGTGAGATTAAGATTGATGAAGTTGGTACTTTAGCTGATTAGTGATGTGTGTATTTTAAAGCCCAGGTTTATGCAATGCAGTATTTGTTTAATTATGATGTCACTTTCTATCTTAACATCATCTTAAATCTTTGTCCTAAGTAGCTCTCAGGTTTATTAAGATTTTTCTATTCTGTAGTAGAAAGTACTACGGTAGGAATTGTATATGATGTAGTGCTTTGATGTCACACAAGAATAAAGCAGACATCAGAAGTTTTTTTTAACCTGTTGTAACAAGAGTATAATGTGAAAGACAGATAATTTTTAAATTTTAGGAATAGTAATAATTCTTTCTGTCCTGGCTTTAGGCTTTACGGTCTTACATTCCTAAGGGACTGTATTCCTGTGACCTTTAGCTGTAGCCTCCACTTTGTCATGGTGATGGTGGTGGAGGTGGGCTTATCTTAAGGAAATAGAAATACTGTGATTTTTGACCTTTACTTACCTGCGATGCATATATTTAACCACATATGAAGAATTCATAGGAAGAATGAAAACACAGAAAATGACTTAAAAGAATTTGTGAGGTGTGAGCCTTTACTCCTTGGGTATCTTTGACTTGAACAGTGACATTCCAGGCTGTTCTTATTTTCAGAGTACATCCAAGCCATTATGATGATGGAGGAATCTGTTCAGCACGTTGTCATGACAGCCATTCAAGAGGTATGTTGGAGCTTTATGCTTACTGTCTGTAAGAAATTAAAGGAGCAAACTGGAATAGTAGATTTAGAAATTTTAAGAAGAGATTCTCCTCGTTTTTTGAGAATTTTTTTCTTTGCAGTTATGGTATACCATGCCTCATTTAAATTTCTCATTTGTATTTAAATTTTACACATTTGTCTTGTAGGTGTAGATATTCAGTAACTACTCCTCATTTTTAAAAATGCCCCAGTGAACTTGAAATAGTAGACTAATTCCTAAAGCCATTATAAATATGTATCTTAAACCAACAGTCTACCTCATACTTAATTATTGGTTTCTTATTTGGCAGAAAGTGGGTCTTCAACTCCAACCATTCCCAAAGCTATTTCTAGATGAATATTTATACTGAACCTGTAGGGGAGGAGAAATTTCTTCTTCTTCTACCCATCCAAGTTCTCAGCTGAGACCTCTGTATCAATACAAATGTATTTAATGTAAGTTTTACATGACATAGAGACCTTAAGGAAATGAAGACTAAAGAACTGTTTATTTTTTTATTTTTTCAAAGTGTTTAAACCTGAGGGCTTAAGGGGCTAGGTTTGACGAAGAGTGGAGAATCATGGAAAAATGTGATAGGACAGACAAGGGTTTGAGCTAAGGTTAATACCCTGGGGGAAACAACAATTCCTGTTGATTCAGAGTCCTTTCAGAATCCCTGTCTTTGGAGATCAAGATGCTTCTTTCCTTTAAGTTATAGGGAGGGCACCTCTTACAGGAGGCTTTTATGACCTGTTCAGGACAAGGTGGAAAATCATCCCTTACTTGCTGTTTCTCCAATTCCTTCAGCCTGAAGTATTCAGTGTGCCAGTGTGCCGTAAGCATGTCTTGAACTCCATCAAATGTGAAACATAAAACTATAAAAGCAAAAATAAAATGCAGATCAATAACCAGTTGATCTCAGGATGTGAGATTGTTTGTAATCATGGAAGCAATGGAACAAATTGTTAGGGGTACTAGAGAGCAATGTAGGACTTGAACGTGCAACTAACAGAGGAAAAAATACAACAAACAGCATGAAAAATGCTAGGTGCCAATTAAGTAAAGTTGTGTTTTTTAAGAAATCTGACCATCTGACTGTAAATCCAGGAGTTTCCACTACTCCCACAGGGTTCTGATTCACAGAACTCAGGAATGATGACAGTATAAATTATAACAAGAGAATACAAACTGGAATCAACTCCCTCCCCCCAACCACAACAATGCATACAGTGAGGTCTAGGAGATCCCAAGTGCAAAGTTTCTGTTGTTCCCTCTCTGGAATCAAGACCTATCACACTCCCAGCACATGACTGTGTGGCAGTTCCAGAGCAGTGCCAACTAGAGAGGCTCACCTGAGCTGTCGTGTTCCCAAGTTTTTAGTGGGGTTTCATTACTGTAGATGTGATTGACTCTATCATTAACCATGGCCTCGAAGGCAGTTTCCAGCTCTCCTCCCCCCAGAAGTCAGGCTGATTATCCAGTGGCTCAAAGATCCAGTCCTCTCACATAGGGCTGGTTTTTGTGGCATGGCCAGCCCCCAATTTAAGTCATCCAATTTTTTAGCTTAAACTACCTAGGGGCCCACCGGTAACAAACATATTCTTATCAGTAAGGAAATTCCAGAGATTGAGAGGCTGCTTGCCAGTAACAGGACAAAGGCTAGCCAAATTCCTTACTCCAGGGCCTATTAAAAAAGCAAAGCTTTTAAAAGACAATCAGTTTAGCAATTAGTTCTGATGGTAGGATGATAAACTGCTACATCTTTTTAAAATATTATACTCTTGTATCATATGAGATATTAGGTCATGAGTTAAAATGTCAAAATGACGAGCCCCACATCGGGCTCCCTGCTCGGCGGGAAGCCTGCTTCTCCCTCTCACTCCCCCTGCTTGTGTTCCCTCTCTGTCTGTGTTTCTCTCTGTCAAATAAACAAAATTAAAAAAAAAAAAAAAAAAAAATGTCAAAATGATGATCTCTCAACAAGATAGTAGAAGTTATTTTGCTCTTAAGTCCTCTTGGATGCTGCTCTGTAGTCATCAGGGACACAGCTTTCTTGTTTCTTAATTTCTGTCATCCTTAATACATGTTTCCCACTCAGTGGTTCAGCTGTGGCTTCTGAAGTTCCAGCTATCATTCCATCAGGAAGAACTGAAGGAAGAGTTGTCTGCGTCCTCTAAATAAACTTTCAGCAGTTCTCACCCATGTTAGCCAGATACTAATGTAGCAACACAGGTAGTCAAAAAAAAAGCCAAAATATGAGGAGTCTGTTACTAAGCAAAAATAGGAAGAAGAATTAAGAGGCCACTAACAGTTCTGCCTTACTGTAATTGATCCTATAATTCTGTTTTTAGGAATTTATCCTAAGGAGATTTGAAATAAAGAGATAAATAATAGGAATAGGAATAATAGCATTTACCTCAAACCTACTATATGATAGATACTGCTGGTACTTACTAAACATATTGTGTCTATTAACTCATTTAAAATTCACAATTATAGGGCACCTGGGTGACTCAGTGGGTTAAAGCCTCTGCCTTCAGTTCAGGTCATGATCCCAGGGTCTTGGGATCGAGGCCTGCATCGGGCTCTCTGCTCAGCAGGGAGCCTGCTTCCTCCTCTCTCTCTCTCTCTCTGTCAAATAAATAAAATAATCTTTAAAATTCACAATTATAATTAATGCTACTGAAATGTACACTTAAATTATTAAAGTGACAAATTTTATGATCTATGTATTATCAAAATTTTAAAAAAGGAAAAATTAATATTTTGAGGTATACACTGTTATTTATTGTCCCCATTTTATAAAAGGGGAAACTGAAGCACAGGCAGCATGTGTAACCTCAAGTTCACACAAGAAATAGTCGCAGAGCAGGTCTAAGCAGTCTGGGTTCAGAGCCCATGCTTAGAACCGTTGCAAAACAAGATTGTTTATTTTATTATTGCATTATTTTTTAGTACTGAAACATTAGACATGACCTAACTATCCAGCAATTGGGGCACAGATAAATAAATTATGGTAGAATAATATGTTGGCATATTAGGTAGCATTAAAGAGTATTTTTGAGAAATATATAACAATATGGGTACGACTTATTAGGGAAACAGCACATGAGCAATAAAATCCCATTTCTGTTAAAAATAGAAATTAAGATGAGTGAAAATGACAAAATGTTAACCATCTCCAAATGGTTGGATGTTCTGTGCTCCTTTCTGTATTTGCCAGTTTTTCTATAATTACAGGTTTGTAATTATAATCAGGACTATTTTTTAAATTAAAATCTGTCACCAAATAATTTTTAATTCTGTGAATCCAGCCGAGGGAATTATTTAGAAATTTAAACTAAAATTGGGCACAACAATGTTTGTCAAACTATCTTATGTAATTTTTTTTAGAGTTTGTTTATTTAAATTAATCTCTACTAGACCCAGTATGGGATTTGAACTCACAACCCCAAGATCAAGAATCACATGCTCTTCCAAATGAGCCACCTAAGCACCTCCAAACTATTTTGTATTAACAGAAATATGATAACATTGTGCACCTATTGGGAAGCAAGTGTTTAAACTAGGCTACTTCCATCTCATGGAATATGAAATATGGAATAGCTGATACTAATTTGTTTAAAAAGAATTTTTTTTTGAAAGATTTTACTTATTTGAGACAGAGCAAGTGCAGGGAGGGGCAGAAGAAGAAGAAGCAGACTCCCTGATGAGCAGGGAGCTGGGTGTGGGACTAGATCTTGGGACCCTGAGATCATGACTTGAGCCAAAGGCAGACACTTAACCAAGTAAGCCACCTAAGCACGGCCGCCCCCCAAATTTCTTATGGGGTGCCTGGTTCAGTTGAACACATGATTCTAGGTTTTGTCTCAGGTCATTATCTTAGGGTCACAAAACCAAGGTCTGCGTGCCCCACACCCCCCCCCCATGGAGGCTCTGTGCTCAGTGTGGAGTCTGCTTAAGACTCTCTCCCTCTCCCTTTGCACCTCCCCAACACATTCTTGTTCTCTAAAATAAATAAATCTTTTTAAAAAATAAAGTATCTGTGACAGAGGAAAAACATTTAAAATATCAAGTGTGGGGCACCTGAGTGGCTCAGTTGGTTCAACGTCTGCCTTGAGCTCAGGTCATGATCTCGGGGTCCTGGGATTGAGCCCCATGTCGGGCACCCTGCTTGGTGGGGAACCTGCTTCTCCCTGTCCCTCTGCTGCTCCCCCCACTTGTACACGCTGTCTGTCTCTTTCTCTATCAAATAAATAATTAAAATTTAAAAAGTTTTAAAATGTCAAGTGTATGAAGCAATATGTTAAATTGTACACACAGTTAGACGTTAACAATAGACTGTATGTCTTTTACGCGCATATTCCTTTTATTCATTTAGCACCTAATATGCATCAGGAGCTGTAGTAGGCATTCAGGATAAAATTATGAAAAAGACAGACATGGTCTCCTGCCCCCACAAAGTCTAAATCTCATGGGAGAAATGGCTAGCCAAGCAATTCACGTACATTCAAAGCATTCAAAATGAAAAGCACCATGATGGGAATAATATTAAGAGTACCTCAAAGGAGTAGCTAACTCAGTTTGGGGACTTAAGGAAAGGCTTCTCAGAGTAGATGGCATCTTGACTGAGCATGGAAGGATGAGATGAGGTAAGAAAAGGGCAAAAGTTGTTCTAAAGTCCAGGAGGCAGGAGATAGCAAGACCTACTTGGAATGTTGGTTACCTGTGGCAAACATGGTGAGGCGTAGGGAGTGCTTAGAAATAAAGCAAGAGATCTAAAGTCATTAGAATATTGAGCAGTTTCATTAAGGAGTTGGGATTTTGGAAACCAGTGACTAGATTTTAAGGAGAAAATACATTAAAGTCTATATTTAAGAAAATGTGTACAATGAGAAGAATGGTTTGGAGGAAAACTGAGCTAGAAAAAGGGAAGGCAGTTAAGAGACCTTGGTATTGGGGCGCCTGGGTGGCTCAGTTGGTTAAGCGACTGCCTTCGGCTCAGGTCATGATCCCGGAGATCCGGGATCGAGCCCCACATCGGGCTCCCTGCTCAGCAGGAAGCCTGCTTCTCCCTCTCTCACTCCCCCTGCTTGTGTTCCCTCTCTGGCTGTGTTTCTCTCTGTCAAATAAATAAAATCTTTAAAAAAAAAAA